>QVNW01000710.1:0-91128 GCA_014825475.1 Pseudomyrmex flavicornis | reverse complement strand
CGTATAATAGGCACGGTGTGCTCGCGCAGTTCGAGCGCCACTTCGTTGCGCCTGAACTTGGCGCGAGGCACTACCGTGCCTCTTGATCGTGTCCTATACTTTACAAAGTTTTCGATTTTTTCGCGTCAAATGAGAGAAGAGACTTGAGATTTTTTAATAGATATTGAAGTTCGATTTCATTTTCCCATCTTTTCTCCCTCGCGATCAAATACTTCACTGACTTAGTCGAGTTTTCGAGAACATGTCCGTCGGCTTCTCCGTGAGTGTAATTGGATAGATCCATCGACGCTCTCTCTCTCTCGAGTGTCGACCGACGTGCTGTGCGATCCGTGCGGAAAGTATCGGATTTCAATTATGATAAGTGCGGTTAGGATGTCGCATATCATATGGAATCCACGAGAAAAGGACTTTCAACCACTTATATTTAAACAGAGAAATATACGAATTCCTATCGGTGACGCTTAATTGCGATTTTATATACTGTTGGAGAACCGGTTGTAAATTTCCTTCTGAGCTTTTCCCGAAATGACCTTCTTGCAAAAAAGATCCAGTATAAGATTTACATTCACGAAAAATCTAATTAACAATTTAATTAGAGAACGTCGTTACAAGATCACGCACATAATTTTAATCTCACCTTTAAAAGAATGTAAAAAGATTTATATTCTTCCACTTAAAGTTTCATTTCTGAGTTATTTGACACGCAAAATTAAATTCTTGCATAAATTATGAAAAAATTGTACTATATGCGAGATATTCCATATCTCTCTTTCTCTCACACATTGTGCGTATCTGTCCGTATGTGTGTTTACTTAGTTGTTTTGCATAAAATAAATGTTTTTCTATTTTATGATAATCGTGAGTGATTTATGTATCTTCAGTGTCAAGCTGTCAAGTCAGCGAATCAAAGCATACGGATAAAAATATAAATGTACAGTGCGTGGCAATAAATAAAATCGAATCCGCGAGAAGGGAAGAAGATTTTTCTTGTGTGCGATGTTTTCTTCTCAGCTGTCGCAAAGGCGGTGGACAGTGACTAAAAGAGAACGAGACTTAGAAAGGGAACATCTTTCCTTTCTTGTGAGATCGATTCATTGCCGCGTGCTGTACGTTCTGTGGATCCTATCGCTTTCGCATTATTTCTCTAAACAGATAATCGCTACGCAAAAGTACCGACATAACAGTAGTGACTCGCGTAAATTCTTATAATTTTTATAAATTAAAAAAAAAGATTCTTGGAAGGAGAAGAGGGAAAATAAGAACTGGCCGGACGAATTCTGCGGCCGGCTGGATGCATTCTTCTTCTTGCTCGAAATGGCGTTCGCGCTCTGTTTGGGATTCCATTCCGTGCAATTTGGACGGGCGCGGTAGCGTAGAAACTTAATAACGCCCGACAACGACGCCAAAGTGCTGGGAAAGAGACGACGATGACGCGGGCGAGGATGGTAAATGCGGCGAAGAGAACGACGAGGGTCGACCCGGCTGCCGGGGCTTAGTATGAAAAATGTCTGGATGATCCTCTTTCTCTCTCACGAACGGAGAAAAATTATATTTCGAGTTGTTCGTCGCGCCGTCGGTGTCGCCGACGTCACCGTCGTCGTCTTGTATCGTAGATAAGAACGAAAAATAGATTGTATTACGGAAACCACGAACCCCGCGCGCTCGCGAGCAGGCTTCAGATGGCAGAAAAAAAGCCAAGATTCTGCTTGAAGAAAAATTAGTCTCGTTTACGAAAATATTCCTTTGCTCTCGGAAGATGTAATGTGTCTATTTTCTTTTTTTTGTTTTTTACTTTTATGTTAGATAATGTATTCTTAACATTTTGGTTAGTTTAGTGTAACACCGTGGTAAGCAGGTAACATCGTGAGAAGATGCCATTTTCCGAATGCCGCTACGTAACATCAAACTGCTCGCAAACAAGGTTCGGCGCGAGATTAAACTCGAGCTTTAGTTCGCTGATATGAATCCCGGTTGCGAGATAAACTCTAAATTTCAAATGAGAATACTTGTATTTGATGTTTTTCTAATTTATTATTCTCTCTCTTATTTTCATTATTTAATGAAAAGTGATTTTCCTCGAGGATAAATGTAGCCGGCTCGAATAGATTGCTCGTTGCTCAACTTTCCGCGGAATGAGTTTTTTCATCTGCCATGACGTTAATTACATCGAAATTCGATCCCGCTCCAATTTATTTCCTTAATAAAGAATACTCCGCAGTTCCGACGCTTTCCGACGCAAAAGATCGCAATGTTTCGTATAGCGCAATGACATAAAACTTTTTTATTTTGCTTGATATTTCTTGAATTTTCTCCGTGTGAATTTTCTCCACTATCTCGTATACCAGATATGCTCGCAAAGTTTTAGAAAAGAAAATTACATAAAAGAATACATCAGTTGAACGACACTTTCGATTTCGAAAAAAACTGAGTGATATCTTGGCTATTTAAACTGACATGAGAGCTCAATCACTCGTTAAACGAAAATGATGAGAACGAACGTGTTATTAGACGACCGGTCTTATCCGACCCGCGATTATAATCGAAAATGCACCCAAGATCGAGTTACATTTGAGGACGCCGAGTATAATATTCGCATTAACGGTGGTACGGTCGCGGGGCGAGAGAATATGAAGGAACATATGCAAATCAGACCGGAGGGATAGTTCGTTACGGGAAAGCGTTGAAAAATATGCATGGAAATCCGGAAAAATTCACGCTCCGATATTATGCGCTGCATTCGGTAGATATTCGAATCCACGATGACCATCTGCGGAGAATCGCTTATTGCAAAATTATACGGCCATCTCAGTGTCGAGAACAAAACTATAATTTTACTATCATACTATACTCGCGGTTATAGCGCGATATAGCTATTTCCGGACGGTACAATGTAGTTTGAACAGCACGAAAAAAATCTCACGTCAAATTTCTTCCTTCCTATCATTTTTATCATCAAATACTTTTTAAGGATTTTTGCACGCGCGTCAAAAGTCTTTTTGTTTTTCTTTGTTTTAATTCGAGCTTTCGCGTGATTTAAAGAAAAATTCTCGCGGAAGTCCTTAGTTGCTTCTCTAGAAAAGAGTGAGAGAAAGTTTCACTAGGAACAGAAGATATCAAGAATGGGTTGGTTCTGACAATGTTGGGCGAAAAGCCGAGCCTGCGAGAGAGATATCAAATACGCTCGATTGACTGTCACGCCCGATAAGACTATGGCGCATTGAATTTGGATGGTTGTCGCCAACCTTTCACTCCGGCAATTTCGGCAGACGTTTTCGAGTTTTTTAAATTTCGTTATCCTGCTGCATTTCATCTCCACGTGCTTCTTCCATTTCTATTCAATGTGACTGTTTTTTTGCATCATGTATGAAAGTTGACGATCATATGTCTCGCTTTTGGCGATAATTTTTTTATGTAAAAAAATAAATATTTTAATATAAAATATTAAATTACAAATCATAAATATCATTTATATTTTACTACACAAAATACAAACAACGACAGAATTTAAAACATTTTTATTATTATTTTTTTAACAGTGTAACAATATTTGTCGCTTCAACGTGTTGTTACATCGATGACGAGGGGAAAATCCACGACTGATAGTCAGCGCCATTTCATTAAAAGCACGAACAAAATCAGTGGATCTAATAATGTTCGCTCCAATTTCGCTGCTACATTGTTGCCAACGACGTTTCTGCGAATCGCGACGAGACGGCTCTTTCTACGATCGATCGTCGCGCGATCGTCGTCCTGACGATGGAACGCGGCGGCGGCGGCGGCGGCGACGGCGACGCCGGCCGCGCATTGAAACGCGCGTCACTATAACTTCGATAACAAACGGTCCATCCGCGTGTGTGACCGTGGACGTTAACAGAGGACCCTCATTCAAGCGCGAAAGATAATGTTTTATCGAGAAATAACGATAACCGCATTTCGTGAAATAACTATTCTCCGCGTCCGACTCCGCGATTAATGGGAAGCACACACATTAGCAGCGAGCGCCGGAAAATTACAATTCTGTTATTTTTCTCATTAAACACCGACAAGAATATTCTTGGCAATCTAATCCAATTTAAACAGATTCACTTTGTTAATAAAGTTAAATACATTATGTACGCTCACGCGCTTTAAATATAGTATATGTTATATTCGCAATGTGTTCTCCGGTGAAGTATGTGTTAGCGTAATAAAAGCAATTCGAGTGCTGGAATGAAATTTTTGACATGCGTTGTGAGCATTTGTTTTTGCGGAGAGAGACACTGCACTCAGGGAATTCTCGCGTTTTTCTAATGACCTTGCTTCTTGTTTCCTAATGACTGTAACAAAGAGTCTTTTATAATTGGACTCACCTTTTTCTTCTCGCATATGAACGCCAGAAGCAACAAAAGCGTGAAGAGCGCGAACATTTTTTTTTATCATGTAAGATTGTCGGAACACGAGATATACAGTAGGTAAGTCAAATAAGGCGCTGAACCATAGAAACAGCTTCTTTCTTTTTGGAGCCAACTTTTAAAAAACTGTAGTTTCGTGTGTTATAATAATTTTATAATATATTACGTTATGTGGATTCGATTACTTTTTCTCGCATGCGATGACTTTCGGCTACAGAAGCGTGGAGAGCGCGAACGTTTTTTCTTTCACGCATGTGTTTTACTGTTTGCGTATTTGTCATTTGTTGGAAAAAAGAGATTCGCAGAACGTGTACCATAACAAAAAACCATTAGTTTATATATTTTGCAAAACTTGCAAAAAAAAAATTAAAAGAAATCTTTTGAAAGAAGAAACCTAACCTGTTGTAACGCTGCTGAAACATTAATATCAAAGAATTTAACGAGCTTCATATCTCGGATACTAATCTTTCAAGTTTTTAATCCTTTAGATTCCTATCATCTTGCAAACTCGTTAGATGGTCGTTTAATCTTTGAAGCTCCTTCCTACTCTTAGTATCTTTCTTGTTTCGTTACTTTTTCCTTCCTATAATATGAGAATATGGCTAATATAGCCGGAGTAATTTCCTGATATTAAAAAATTTATTTGTATTTTACAATAATAATAATTTTATTTTTATATCTTGTCTCGGACGTTTTTCACTTAGACACGCAAATGAATTAAGAAGTACACTTTTGCAAGAGGGACGCATGCAAATCTCAAAATATTTGACTATAAAACACAGACGCGCGGACACTCGTCGGTTGACGTAACAAACGTGTCGAGAGCCGTAAAAGTGATGCTACTACATTTTACGTTGTCTCAACGACGTCGACGTTGGTTGAGGGCAGATGTTCATAAGAAAATATGTTGGTGCAAAAATACGAATGAAATATACGAATGTCTTTTACAAAAATGTAAAGACGTGTTTATTTTACGCTATGACATCAGCCACGTTAAAACACAATTTCTGACGCTGCTGGTAATTGGCGTCAACTTTTCGCGAAAATCGCCATATCTATTCTCTCTTGTTAATATTTTGAATTACTAGATTAAAGTTTATTTTAAATATTTGATATATAGTTTTTATTAACTTCCCTTTTCTGTTTAAAATAAAATTTTATCGTGTTTTTGCATTACAGTATTTGTATCTCAAATTCTAAAGTTTCTTCGATTATTTTTTTCTTTCGATTATATCATCAAGAGTTAAACATTCTTTGAAAACTAACAAAAGAAATAGATTTTGTGGAGGTATACACGTGTACATTTATTATTTTTTTACGTTTTAAATGGAAAATCTAATTATTTTGCACGGTGTACATATTCGATTGCTCAAGGATTTTCATCCTTTTGCGTAAACACCGCGTAATCGCCACAAATCTCTAACTAATGGCCGTAGAAGTTCGTCTTTGATTTGACTTAGTGACTGTCACGACGCAATTAAATGCTTGGCGTTCCGTTTCAGCGACGATAAATTGATGCTTAACGGCTTGTCTATCCGCTTCCACTTTACCGCTGAATTAGCCAACGTGCGCTCTCCCAAAGGAGAAGGCACACGTATGTTCTGTACATGGTTTTCAATTACAGCTTTTGCCATGCTGTCTTCTGGTTAATTCATGTGAGAACTTCTTACTTTTGGTTATTTGGCTCGCAAGAAACATATCGAGAAACTCGAAAAGCTTAACTTAGAATTTGCGATTATTTCAACATCAAACGGTTGAAATTTGTAAAATAGTCAAGTTTGCAAGATTTTCAATAACAAACGCGATGTTATCTCACAAAAATTTGTACATATATATTTCAGAGTTTTACTTGAAATATAATTTTTAATCACAAGCTAACACGCGCGCATTAACTGTAACAAAGACGCCCTAATGTTCAAATTCTGGTAATCTGAATGTTAAAGTAAAATTGTCATTCTCATTACATGTCTGACAAATAGCATACTAGACTGACAATCGTGAATAATAATCATTCTGTTGAATCGATTCTTATCAGCGAATACAGGTGCCACGTTCAGACACGTGACTGGTAGCGAGCGAGCGAGCGATTACTCACAAATGATCGCCGTCTGTGATCACGGTCGGTAATTAACTGCATAATGGCACGAAGTGATGGTAGCTCGTTGTCAATTAGTGTCCATTGTTCAGCGATGCTGGCTAATTGGCTATCTCGAGATTTAACATGTATTCTACATGACATTGACAGTCACATTTTAAGATAAACTTTTTTATCTTTTTCTTAATTATTTTAAAAAGTGGCTTTTATACTTTTCTCATCTGATAATCTAATATTTGATTTTATAATATTTTAATTTCTTTAGTTGTACACAATCTCTGTTTTCTTATTAAACAGTTGCAAATTTTTCAGCTTCCTTAAGTATCCAACTGTTGAGCACTTTCCGTATAATTTGCGTTATTAATTGAATAATTGAATACAAATTTATGCGAATTACACGGCGCAATACACCTGCACTGTATTCATGCTCATGCTCGGCAGCTAATAATGCATTACGATTGAATAAATGCATGAGAGTCCACGGAGCTCATCTCTATAAAGCGTATCTACGTGAAGGAAAGAGCAGAGAGGATGAGGAGAGAAAAGAGAGAAAGCTATCCGGCCAATCGCTACGCCCGTCTCTGTCTTTCTCTCTGTTGCGCTCTCCAGGGAGTAGCTCCATTCCGGAAATTGGCCAAAAATCAAACCGAGTCGCTGACGTGAACGGGAACGTTGGCGGTGTAGATCCTGGCCGACGTGGAATCCAACAAATCTGTAGTTTAACGTCGGAATTGGCGCGGTCAACCGGTTTACGAAGAGAGAACGAAAACGTTGACGATGCGACACGGGACAAAAGAATACATCTAACTACTTGTTAATTGCGTCTATGAAAAAAAAAAAAGACTTTCTAGAGTTGCTTAGTGATTTAGTGATCGGAAAAGGAAAATATATATCAACACACATGAGTATTTTCATAAATATTAATTGAAATGAAAGTACTACTGATTACACATTTCGCAAAAATTAAAAAGACATTTCAAAAGTTTTAAAGAAACGATAAGAAAATAGATTAATAATTCTATTTTATTCATCTAATTGATTGAATTCCTTACATAAAGTATCGAAGAAGGCGTCATAACTTTCCTTCAATATAATATCGATATATTATATTATATTATATAGTATATATTGACGATCTAGGTTGCATCGTATCTTCGGCTTTCCATCTCTCCAACAGATAGAATTTTATGAAAAGTTTGATCCTCGAGGTTGTAAAGAGTGAGAGAGAGAGAGAGAGAGAGAGAGAACGAAGAGGAGGAGGGGAAGAAGAATAAACTAGAAGAAAAGGGGTGAAAAAGTTTTCCTGCTTCTCGTTGCGCTTCATGTTTTCATCGCGAAAGTTAGGTAATTGAGAAGTTCGGACTTTGTAACTGTCCATCATAATCTCGCGACGCCGTTATAATATCTTTGATGCAGCAGAGTGTTGCTCGGCCGAACGAAATACTTTCTTTTCTGGAGATATCTCGAGTGTGATCGCTCTAAAAGATTTTAATCTTTTATGCTGGCCGGAGAGAAAGAAAGAGAAAGAAAAAATTTGATCTTCTACTTTACAGGAAATTATCATTCAAATATAAAATACTTATTGGAGTAAGTGTGAAAACCGCAAAGAACGAAACTAATGCGATTCTAGAGCATCTTAAATGACGCGCATAACATTTGAGTGTAATTTTGTCCTAAATTCTCCGGAGAGAGGAATATTCTCTCTCCACGTAGTAACACAGGTAGATGTCAGGAAGCGGAAAATAGCAGCGGCTAACAGAAAAGCGGCTAAGGGATTCGAGTCAGTGGCGGACACGACTCTCCTCCTTTCGGCGCGTTCTTTGGCTTCTCCTCGTGCCTAGACTCGAATAAGCTCTATCCTCTCCGACTCTTTCTCTCTTTCTCTCTCTCTCTCTTTCTCCTCTTCCCCGCATCTTAATTCCACTGGTTCACCGGAGTCGGCTATCCGGATTATACGAATTTTCCCGCATCTCCCTTACTTTCATTTAGTGTATTTTGGCTAAGCTGCATTTTTGTCCGGACTGCGGAATGCTTCTTAATAATCAGCGCGACTGACATTACACTATCCAGCGGGATAACGAGTTTTTATCTTTTGCGAGACGCTTTATTCTTTCTAAACATCGAGAAAGAGAGAGAGAGACAGAAAGAAAACAATTTCGAAATAATGTTTCAGATTAGAGTGCGTGTATTTTTCAACTGCATATTGTGAACACATTCAATTTACACACTTTATTAGCCGATCTAAAGTTGTTTATAAGAGAGAACTCGAGAGATTGTTCGATCGTAAAATCTTAGCGCATAAAATCTTTCGTTACATTGCAAAGTCGAATGATGAGAGTAAAAAGAACACTTACGACCAATAACTGCGTTTTATCGGGTTGGGCCATTTTCGCATCAATGGAATAAAAGAGAACGTGAGTGGAAGGATTTGCAAGTAAGCATCCGCGAGTTTGGTACGCATTATCCCTAGAATAAAAGAACGGCTATTACGTTTCTCTCGCCGAATCCGTTGGCAAGTTAAAACGGTCTGCGGTTCCACGGGACTATCGTAAAAGTGGAATACGTCGTATTTTCTACCTGTTATTTCTTTTTTTTCTCTCTCTCTTTCTCTCTTTTTTTTTAGTAGATGCATTTTATCTACGAAAGCGGCGGAGTGTGAGAAAGAGAGAAGCAAGCATTTTTCTTATGCGGAATCGATTTGAGAACGTCGACACGAACGTCGACTTTCTTCATGAAATTCGCGATGACGTCGCCACGAAATCAACGTACGAGACGCGGGCCGCGTTTATGAATTATTAACGTATTCAATTCTCCTGTTTTCGCCGACGAGGCCGGAAATCGGAATGAATCGACGACGCTCTCAAAGTTGGCCGTAGATTCCATTAACGACATGCAATTCTCTCGTCTACGATTTCCACTCCTTTTCGAGAACACGGTACTGCCGCGTGACGATAAAAACCTTTACGGACGTCGATGCCTCGCTACGCTTCTCCCTGAAGCATTGTACCCTGTAGAGTAGTATACTTTACTTACATACATACATACAGTCATCGTGTCGTATATTCCGCGAGCGTATATTTTCGAAAACTGCATGGTGTGTTCCCCCACATTGCGCGATGGCAATTTCTCTTTTTGTTACATCATGGTGGTTTCTTATTTGAATTTGGTAGCGTGTTTCCCGCGACACAGAGCATCAAAACTCTATCGCTGATGGTCTAACAGACGAACAAATATTACAATTACATTTAGAATATGTTCTCAGATATAATTATTTTTCGCGATATTATTGACTACTTTTACTTTCGAATTCATTTTGCACTTTATCAATTAATTTGCGTTAATAAGTATTATATATTGCTCTGTAAATTCCTTTTCACAGATTTTATAGATAATATTGCCTCGAATTTACATTATATTATAATACATATATAAACACTCTCTCTCGCTTGAATTAAATGTAATTCAATTGAATTCAAATAGGATTTCGCATTCACTGTCACGAAGGTCATCAAATCTCATTGAATTGAATTCTAAATTTAACAGACCGTGACAGTTCTAAATGCAGTCGCATTGCGTTATTCGCGTCGGAGACAGTCGGGATCGCGCTTATCCGTTGCAAAATACAATAATATTCGTGGCAATTTACCAACGTTCAAGTCAAATTCGCGACTGCAGCTCAATGAAAATGGACCAGTCTTTACCCCCAGGTGAAGCACATATATACGATGCACGATATAAATATCAGTGAATGTTAAACGACGTGCAAAAATCCACTTTGTCGGTTTGCGAGTTGTAGCAAGTTTCATTCTGTAAAACTCAATTCGGGATCCGGAACGAGGCAGACAATGCAAGAGAACAAATAGTTAAGCCGGTTTGGATCTCGCTTAATAAATCGCAGTTGCCACTCTTTCCCTTTACCGTACGATCTACTGTGTGTCCCTTTTACATGAATGCTGCTGCACCTGCATGCGCCGGTCACGTAGGTGCACTATATTTTAGGTCGCTGGCTTTGCGCAAAATGCGAAAAACAAATATTGTCTTCTCCTTCCGTCTTTTACAAAATGACATATACGGAGAATGTGGTGCGATGTTGATATATGTGTATGTATTGCACAAAAGTACCTCTCTGGTTGAAGAAGATATAAAAACATATCACACACATTGTACGTTTGCGCGATTGTGTGCGTGTGTATGTATGTTGTGTACACAAAAATATAAATATAGTTTTTATAGCTATTAATTTCATCTTTTCAAAGTTACGATTCCAGAGGATATCAGTTTTCGCGCATCATTGATTGCTTTTTTCATCAGAGAACTTTGCACTAAAAAGCGATTACTGTATAAACCATCATGTAAATCATTCGAATGGCTTTCTTTTGTTTCTTATCTGGATACGAATTTCTAAACAGGTTCGCGCCGAATCCGCGGAATAGAAAAGAACGTACAGAAAGTACGAATTTACATACCATATATTCCCGTAAAAAATCAATGCAGACATTTGTATAGCCCTTATATCCAGTATCACCAATATTTACCGTTAACTGATTTAATGTGGACATTATCTTTTTTCGAAAACGATGTCTTTTAGCTCAAATACAGTTCTTATAAAAAATTTCAGATATTTTCAGTATACGTCATATTATTCCAACGTTCACATTATTCAGATTTTTTCAGGTTTTTTTTAGGGTTTTAAAGGTACTGTGTTTCTGTAATCACTACTTAATTGCGCGTTATATTACGGAAGAATATTTTATTGGACTATTTTCGAACTATTTTTATATATTCCATTTATCGTATTCTGATACGCGCACAATATCGGAAAAGCAATAATCTGAAATTTAATTCGAGGTTCCATTATATCTCACGTGTCGTCGTTTCGTGTACAAAAGTACTACTAATCTTGTATTATTAATCTTGGCGCGACGGGAGAATTTTTAGAAAATTACACATTTATCGCAATTTAAAAAAGCGAAGTGCGACGAAGTAAATCAGTGCAGCAGTCAGCTCAGTGGAGAAATCAATTTCTTCGAGTAGACACAGACTGCTGCCAGGACCTTACCTAAAGACACCCCACAGATATTTTTATTTACTTCATACACAATGAAAGAATAAGGGAAAACAGAGAGAAAAAGAGGGAGTGAGAGAGAAAGAGAGAGACGGGGAAAAGGAAACAGAAATCCGCTCGGAAGTGCACGTTCTCCTAGTCTTCCTTGCAAGACTATTATACACCATTATCTCGATCCAGTCCTCCTCTCCATTTCACACATACACTCGCGCAAGTAAGAAAGTACATAACACGAACACAAGCTGGAACTCAGTGGCATAAAGCAGCACTCCGATATACACATTTAGGTTGGTCAGGAAAAAGGAGAGTTGGAAAAAGGAGAAAGGAAAAAAAAAGAGAGCCACGAGAGGAAGAAGCTACTCTGAAAGCTCCCACGACAAGTCTGTCAAATCCTGGGATACGCAAGTTCCCTTGTTCTAAGATAGATTCTCTAATCTTTGAACTTAGCGGGATACACACACATTTCTGTTCTTTTCGATTCTAGCGATATGTGCGTATATATATATATATATATGTATGTATGTGTATATATATATATATATATATGTATATACATATATATATGTATATACATATATATATATGTTTTACTCGGATTCTTCCAAATCATCCGGACGTTAGACTTCTTTGTTTCATGTTTTATCTTTATTATCTCATTTCCCAATGTGTTTCAAGATTTTCTAGATACGTATATATATTTTCGCGTATCATAAATTTTCTTATATTTCTCTTATTTTTAAAGATTTAACTCTCGTCTTCTTTCATTGTCGATAGACAGAAATCTTGAAGAAGGAAAGAAGTACGACTTGCGCTACCGTAGAAAATTACCTTCGTCCGACTAGAATCCTGCGTGTCAGTCTCTCTCTTCTGTGCTCCTTATACGTCCTGCTATCGTTTTTTTTTTTTTTTTTTATTCCTGTATCCTCTTGCCTAGCAGGAAGCAAGGGGATTCAGGATTTCCGCCAAACCAAACGTGGGTTTTCTCTTCGACGGAATCGGAACGTCCGATTCTGTGTCCGCTTTTTCTTAACGTCGACTTTTTATTATCCTACCAGCTAGCAGGAAAAGAGTGGCATGGATTCCGAACGTCTCCTGCTGCGCCACTGAACTTTTTAAATGTCAATTTAATGAAATGATTCGTTTATTATTGTATTACTATTGCTATTTGTAATATAGCTTCATGCGATTTTTATTCTGTGAAATATAAAGATGTGTGTTTTTTTAACTACATTAATTTCTTTTATCCTAATCGTATCTCGAATAAATGTAACTTGTAATTATTATCTGTTTTTTTTTTTTAATTTTTACCTTCGAGAATAACTTCTCCAAATCTTTAGATTTTCGAGCTTTTTTTCTTGCACAAGCAGTGAGAAAAAATATCACGGATTAGTTTGTTGAGTGACGTCATGTTTGAACAAGAGTACACCCGACTCTCCATCATAGTAAGTAGGGTGACGAAAGCACCGCAGGGCTCTTCGCTAATGCTTGTCCGTTCCGACACGTCCTTAAGGAAGAACTACGGAAGCTGGATGAAGGAAGAGAACTACCGAGAAAGCTTTTTACTCTCGCACTATTGTTGCGGCTGTAAATTTTCTGTTTCGAGAAAAATGCGAGCGGCGAAATGGCAACCCCATTTACGAATCTATCATGATGATGGAGCAATCTTCGACTCATGAAGGATGCCAGAGAGAGAAAGAGTTATTAATATCGCCCGAATACACAGAAATTATTGCAATCTAGAGAAATTTCTTATATTTAAACTTTTGAAATAGAAAAGTTCAATTCTAAAGAAATTATTGTGCTAATTTTAGTTTTTGCGATTAAAATAAAATTTTAATCAATGTAATAATGTCAATACTGGTACTCAATTATTCTAGCTAAACAGTTCAAAGATAAAATACGATGATTGCAACACGCGCGGGAGCTTATTTGAGTCAGTCAAAGAATATCGACGAGTTGCTGAGCTCGGGATTAATTTGACATGTCTGACGTTTTCGGGTTAACCGCGCAAAAAAAAAAACTGCCCCGTCTGTCGTCGCGTATTTTGTGCTTTGGTCATACATACGTGTTTGAATTTCACGGCACGTAGCCGAAAGAAATTAAGACCAATCAGGGGTGATGTGTGATTTACGACGATAGTCAGTATCGGTAGAGTCAACCCGGGATTACATTGACTTTATCGTGCCTCTTTTTTCCCGCCCTTTTTCATTGCTTTTTGCCAAATTCATTCCGTTGGCGTACCTGCGCTACATCTCCATTACGAATTGGGTTTTGTGCCATATTAGCACAACAGAGACTAAATTATTTGTGCACGTTTGGCGTTTATGGCAACGTTTATGCGTGTTTTGGTCCTATAATTATCAATGTACATTTGCACGGTGAGGTTCACAGAGAAACTAATTCATCTGATAAACGCGCGTATACATATAACACAGCTTGTAATCCTTCATTTTTCGATCGAATAGTATTTGTGTCGCCTTCATGCAGCGATCGTGGCAGCGGTTTCAAGAGCTGCGATGGAAAACGCGAGTACACATATCGATATTCCGAGATAATATAGGGAACAAACAGGAGAGAACGAAGTCTCGTCTTTTCACTCTGTATTCCGTGCCGTGAGCTACGGCGGAAATGGGATATTAAGAATTCTTTTTGGAGTTTCAACTTATGATTTCCTGCCGGCGAGTAAGTTCTGGAAACGACATAACGATTGTATAACGATATCGAAATATCGTAGGAGTTTCAATATTTCAAGATTCCGCGCAAAGTCTTAAAGCTTTATGAGAGAGAGAAAGAGAGAGAAAGAGTTCTTTCGAAGAGTTCTTTCTGTGTAAAAAGTTGACGCTTTTCGCAACGATTCGGAAGATTCGCGTATTCTAATAAAATTTAGAAAACTTCGTATGGGAAAGGCCATCAAGTTACAAGTAACGTGGATATGTATCGACGAAGTTTTGGATATTGCAAGACGCGTAACTTGAAAATACGATAATATCAAAACGTGAGATGTTCTTGAAATCGCATCATTGACAAGAAATTAAAAAATGAGGAGAAGTATTGTTTGACAAGACAAATAAAGCAGAAGCAAAGTAATAAAAAGATTTAATGAAACCCAATAAACAACAAAAGACGCGCCATTACGGTGTAATTAATCTAGTTAGAGATGCAGCAATTTCGGAGTCAGATCGAGTATATAGTATAGTGCTATTTTGCATAACTTTATATATGTTTCACGCATCAAGAATCCCGCGTTAAGAGATATCCCGAATATCCAGCGCCAGGCAAATATTCCCGGAGGTGGCACGAAATCAATGCGGGCGACACACGTAGCTACATGCGACGTACACGTGTACGCGCCGGCTCGGTGCTTGCACCTGACAGCCGAAGACCGGGAAGCAGCTGCATCGTCATTTCACGAAATTGACTTGGATCGACGTATCGACTCGGGGAAGCGGTCGCACGTATTTGCGATGTACGACTTGCTTGTGCAATTCCCATGTAGTCGCCGTTGTATAGTTCTCTGACATTCGACAAGGACGCTCGACTCTCGTCTGAAATACTAAAAATCCGTGTGTGCGCAGGTTTCCGTGCGAAAGAATAATCATTTTTCTTCAACGTTCATGCTGTTTCCTTACGTCGCTGTTCTTGTCTGCAGACTTGCTCTATTTCATTTCATTCATTTTATTTCCGCAGTAGTGTTTTACATGCTAATTTCTTTTCGCATAGGGTACAGCGTTCAAAGCAATCCCGAACGACGCGAAATCGCATCAATAAGTAATGCAACACTCACGCGTAGCAAACGTTGCGTGCTTCGAGGATTGCGTATGGTTAGGGTGCTCAGTAGAACACACAGTGACGGCAAAGGCAACTCCAGCCGAGCAGACGAACGTAGCGCTGGCAGAGCACCTCTGACAGAGTAGTAAAGCCTTCGTTACGTAACTCTCTGTCGTTGCTTATTTGTGTTACGAGAAACTTTGCGCATGTTAATTAGTAGATATGGTTAGCAGTTATGGTTAACTGAAGTTTGCGGCCTGCAAACCCACCCCTTCGTGTCGCGGCAGTTATAACGACGACAACGACGACTTATTTGCATCCGCGCAATGTAACGCGGCCTTTCTCTTCCTCTCTCTCGCTCTCACCTCTCTTTTTCACCGCTCTTCAATAACGCATTTCAATAAAAGTTTATTTTACACAATAGAAAAAATTGTCATCGTAAAATTGGAAGCCGAGGTGGCTTAACGGCGAAATTGTTCGCCGTTTCTACTTTTATTAATATCTCGGAATTGGAATTGCGGAATATTAAGAACCACACATATACATACAAGGAGAGATTGCATTTCTTCTTTTATCCGACTTTTCGTTACGCGTTCGAGTCAAGTTTATATTTTTCTAGGCACGGACTTCCTCCCGGCAAAAACGAAATGGAGACAAAATATTGGCGGTCGTGAATTACGACGAGAAAATTTTGTGCAAATATTTGTGCAACGTAGCTGCGTGCGTACACATGCAAACACTGGCCCCGTCTATATATTTCACGTGCATATATCTCGATCAAAAAAATAATAGTAAGTTACACGCGATGTTTTTATTTTGATAATTATTAAGTAACTTCTTGTATTTTTAATTATCCATACAAAAATATTCGATTGACATCAACGTCTTGTATGACAATCTTGTATAAAATTTGTAAGATTTTTGTATACAAAAAATATATATTGATTCAATATTATAAGCGTAAATATTGTCTTTTATATTTTGAAAGCAAACTTCTTCCAACTATTTTAAGACCGCGCGAATTCGCAGAGAATATAATTGTACACGTCGCAAATCGCGGTCTGACGCGTTTCACAAGGCGGCCGGACGGCTATCCTATTTCCAATTACGCCGACTGCCCGGAGATAAGTGGTGGTTACAGTTACGGTTACATGGTTACGCCTTACGTCACACGCCGCTCTCTCGCGTTACTCCCAATGCGCGCGCGCTAATATCCCTCTCCGCCGGCTATAATTACCAAAGATATATTACGCTTAACTGCCTCCCGTTAACCAGGAGGTAGCATGTGGATACCGAGTATATGCGTTGGATAACCGTCGCCGGATAGCTTGTTAAACGCCAACTTACCGGCGTATCGTTCACACACCCGCGCGGACGAGGCCGAGCGCTCATGACGCCGGATACGACTCGCATCGGAAGTCCTTTGAGCTTTATCGAGAAGATTTTCTCTGTTTCGGAAAGAAGAGATAAATGAAAAAGTAAGAACTCTCACGAAATAAACCTGGAACTCATATGTAAAAAATTCTAATTCTGAAGAGATGCGGTTTGCGAGATCAATACGAGACAGAGATGGTTTTGTTTCTTTTTTACAAGCTATCAATTGTAAGGCGGCATAATAATTTTGTCAATTATTTTCTTTTCATATCTGTCATAAAATCACTCAACGCCATTATCACGGAAGTTCAAATTGCTTTACGCTGGCAATTACATTTTGCGTCACGGTGACATTTATGAGATCGCGTTGTCAGTTCCAATTTCATGTTGTCCGCTTGGGCGATTTACGCATCGTACATTATAATGGCGGCAGAATTACAGCTCGGATTAAACATAACAATGGCATTCGCGATCAAAGTGGTAATCTAAAGTCATATTACAACAGTCGTATCGGTACAGTGTTCGTCTTAACCGACACCTCGGATCAATATGTATTGTACACAGTGCGTGACGGTGGCAATTAGAGTTTGATTTCTGGATATTCGCCATTAGTTTTTGCGATACCGCAAATAAATTTTTTACAGCAATCGTGCTTAAAATATGTCACCGAACAACTCGGTCTGCGATATCGGTCGTGCACACGATTTATAGCCGATTTTCGGCTACGCGGAGTCGTACTCGTGTTACAACTTCTAATTGTAGTTAATTAAGTTTTAGTTCCCTACCTTGTAACATAACACTTCGCAAACTCAAGATTAATTATAAGTTAGCCAAAGATGAGTTGCATCAAGAGAGAGAGAGAGAGATTTGGTTTAAATTGAGTTAATCAAGTCTCACTTCTTTCCTTAGACCGAAAGAAGAAATAAGATACATCTGTTTCAAAAAAGAAACAAGTATATTATTTTTGTATTAATCTGCAGTAACTATTGTATTTATAATTTACGTACTTAAATTTTACAATAACAATCGATTTATTACAGCCAATTTCTGATAAAATCTAAGGAACTATTTAACGGCATTCCGTTCGTATCCAATTACAGCGCGCGCGCTCACACACACATATATACACACAACCACATATAGTGGTAAACAATTTCTCCGCTATTTGCGAACGTATCCTCAAATTCCTACGGGATACTCTCGGTAATTATCGGCTAATTTAATTTCGCGAGTTTCGGTGTTTCCATCGTGTTCGGTAGTTGTAATCAAGAATTGTCGCAAATTGGGCTTGATCGAGCTCTCACTCGCCCTTTGAACGCTTTGCGGAAGTTGCGAACGATCTGTCAATCCTGGCAAGGAAAACACACGTTGCCAGGTCAGACGTTCTAACGAGGGAACTCTCCTCTCTGACGAGTCGGACTCCTTCGCAATCGATTGATCGACGCTTCATCTTCCAAGTGGCTCTCACGGACTGCATCCACCAAGTTATATCTGATCGATGACCTTCCGTCAGTCATAACTCAGCCCAAGCGTCAACGTTTCCGAGATATCAGTATCTGGACAATCGATTTATCTTTGACGGTGTGTCTTTGAATTAGCATGACACGGATTTCCCAAAACCCGTCTTCGCAGACACGTGTATATTTTAAACTTCTTCGTACATCTCTCGGTCGAAGAGTACGTCTCTTTCATTAGAATATTGCCTTTAAGATAACGCATAAAATATTAGAAAAAAAAGAAATTAACAATATTTAACATGCTATTTTCGACAAAACAAATAAAAATCAATTTTAATTATTTTCTATAAAAATAAATGCAACTAGCAGAACTCACTAAAAATTGATGGAAAAATAATGAAAAATATTCGTTCAATTTTAAATCGACATATAAAGTCTGTATCAAATATAGATATACAATCAAAATGTAACAAAACTTATTTCTCTTTCTCTTTCTCTCTCTCTCTCTCTTTCTCTCTTTCGTCTAAATTTCCAGCAGAATTCTGCGCCCAATATACGGAGTAACATGATGAAATAAACTTTTGGCACAACAAACTTAATTTTAGGGTCTAAATGGAACCCGTTGCAACGAGATTTGACAGTATACACATATTTCACTCTGACACTTTATTGATTGATGGAATATCAACAGTCGCGCTTTATATCGACCCCTCTCCCCGGCATGCCCCTTTCCGAATGCAGGGGCTTTATAAACCAGGACAAATCGAGCAAGAGGACATTTTTCCGCGAGAAGAACGTGTTCCGGCTCAGAAGAGACGAAAGCAAATATGCACTCGCGCGTGCACTCGCACTTCGATCGTATATACGGTGAAGACAGCGCCGTTTTACGGATGCGCTCGTAAGCGTCGGGACGCTCGCGGTGTGCATACATGACGAATAGTTTGCGCAGACTGTTACTGTCGGAAGTGACAGGACACGAAGTTATGACCGTTGTCGTTTTCCCGAATTCCATACACATAGTTTTTTTCCACCGCTTTTTGCATCGTATTTTTACATTCTTCTTACATTCGGTTTTACGCGTTCAATGTCTTTAAACATAAATTCTACGCGTCCAATCGTACCGTTTCGCGTATCGTTATCTACTGTATTCAGTAATAAAATGTTTATTTAATAAGTTAATTTCGTATACAATATATATAATAAGAAGCTTAAAGCATATCCGTACTTTGAATTGTAGTTGCGTTTACAAATGCAATTTCGTACTCAAAAGACAAAGTATTATCGTGCTACCAGCCGATAGTAGTGACTATAAACTATGGACTATGTGTCCGTCTATATATACCTGGCGATCGCGATATCCACTATTTTTCGTCTAGCGATAGGAGAAATCGATCGACAGTACGTGCTTCCGGCGGGAAGCTTCAGATTTAAAAGTGTACCTGGCGGATCTTCCACGGCGCGTATCGCCAAAATCCACCCATAAAGATACCCATAAAGATCTAGAAGTCTGTACCGATAAGATGCTTCACATGTACGGGCACTGATTTATTGGTCAATATCGAATTCAGAGTAAGCGGAATGTATCTCATGTGTCAGCTTGTACATTCTTCGCGCGACAAACATATATATACATTATATGTATATGTATATGTATATGTATATTATATTATATTATATATATATATATATATATGTGTGCATAAATCGATTCTTACTCCTCGATATCATCAGATGGAAGTGATGTTTATTCCCCGGCATCTTCTCAGTCCCTTTACTGCTTGGAGCTAGTTGACGTTTCGGAGACGCTGCGCTTCTAGAGAGATCTCCTTGACACTTGAGATGTTGCTCTCCTAACGTCAGTGGGCTCGAGTTGCAGTCGGAATGTCAGTTTGCCATTTGCGATTTCGAGGTGTCCTGACGTTGTACTTCGTGTGACGTCCTGTTAGCCGCCACACTCTCTACATAAATTGAATCTCTTGGCGAGTTAATGGAGATTATGAACGTATTGTAAACATAAAGAATTATTATATCATATAAGTGCAAAATCTTATCAAGAATTGTCCGTCAGAATGTGCGAATTGAAGAGTACAATATTTCTATTGAAAGACTGCTAAATTGTACAAGTTTTATAGGCTTATAAGAACGTAAGAGAAAAATAAGGTATAGCGTGTACATTTCCTTACATATTCTTTATAATTTTTTATTTGTGAAATTTACATTCCGAATCACATTTACTCGATACTCATTTCGTGTGAAGAAACATTATAAAAGTTTTTCCAATCGAGGCGGCCGCCATAAACTCGCCAGTATCTTGAAAATCATTTTGAGATTTAAGCAAGTTTCCAGTGGTCGGAAATCACTTTCG
This sequence comes from Pseudomyrmex flavicornis, assembly GCA_014825475.1. Classification (NCBI taxonomy): domain Eukaryota; kingdom Metazoa; phylum Arthropoda; class Insecta; order Hymenoptera; family Formicidae; genus Pseudomyrmex; species Pseudomyrmex flavicornis. The sequence continues at coordinate 70,613 of QVNW01000710.1, read as the reverse complement.
GTGTTCTCCGAATTTCACTGAACTTCCAAGCGGTTGTCGAGTTTGCGAACTACTTACGATCCGGTCGACTCTTAAACCTCCGCTTAAACTTTGGGGCCACCGATTTTCGAACGTTTTTTTTTGTCTCTGTGTAAAAAACATTCTGTGATTCATCAATTAATAATCTCAAAGTCGAATTTAGAGACTTGGGATGTGCTATAAAATGAGAGAAGTTTCATTTAATTTGTGTCAATGATACGCAGAGTAGAAAAGTTATGAAAACAAATTGCAAAAGTTTAGTGTAACTCTTCACTGTTGTTAAAAATTTATTTCCTTTGTTATTTTATTTATCGTTTATGTATAATTTTGTTACTTTGTCTCATGCGCAGATTATGATGAGAATATAAAGTACGCGTTCAATTCGATTCAATATTTGCTCCGCACTTAGTGAAGTTATCTTAGCTTTCTATAAGAGTTATGTTTCGCAACTTATCATTGTCCTAGTCAGAATCCTGGTCCTTTAGATTGTTTGTTTTATGAACTGTAAGCTGTATTCTTCGAACACTTGTTGCTAGGACTTGGAGCAAGAGGAGAAGATCTTATTTTTTGTTTTACACATCGCTACGGCGAGGGCATAACTTCATAAAAAATGCGCCAGAAGGTAAACAGATTACTTTTATTTTTCGAATCAAAGGGAAACGCCAATAATGGCTATTAAGCGAAGAAATTACCGGGGAAACTCGGCCGATTGGGTTGGAAACTCGCGGCAGTGAGAAGAAGAAAAATTGTTGCTATGGGATGAAACAATAACTATTATTTTTGTTTTTTTCGTTCTTTCGTTTGGACAGACAAACACCGCGCAATGGTACTTCTGGGAGCAGTTTGTCTCGATGTCTTTTGGAATTTATTCGTCCAGCTTTCGAGTTTTGTTCTTCAAGAAAAGAATCTTCCATAGTTACCTCTCGCTATATTTTCAGATGCGACAAAAGCACAATAAAGTATTAAAACCGATATTAGATATTAGTGTTTCTTTATAATTAGATTATTGATCATTCTTATTTCATGTAAATGAAAATTTAGAAACAGTCGCACACAATTCAAGGATGTTGCGGAGCTTAGTATTATTTCAGTTTTATACTCCTCTCGCTATTGAAAAGGACTTTAACAAATTTTTTTAGATATCGGAGTAACTAATCCTTAGCTTCAGCGGTAATACCTCGGGAAAGGTTGCTCCAGTGGTGACGTCGAAGCTGGCCCAAACCTACGAACTAGTGCGCAAGGCTTGCGGTGGATTTACTTCTGAGGCGACTGCTTGGCAAACTATACATCGCGCGGCTGGTTACTGCTTTACATACTTTACTAAGCGGGGCAGTGTCGGTAAATCCTAGCCGGCAGTGGATATAGCTTTAAATATGAATGGCTCTTAAGTGGAAATAAAAGGCGCCTGGGGCGGCGAATAGGAGAATGGAAGCGTATGTTCGTGAGTGGGACCACAAACAGTTGGTCAAATGGGTAGCCAGACGGCGGCACATTACTAGGCTGATTTGTTTTTTCTCTAATGAGACTTGGTGTTCAAGAATATTTTTTACAGGATTATCTTGCGTTATTATGTAAGTACACGAAAAATTTAACGTTACTTGTAAGGAGTACTGTAGCGGTGTCATCATTATTATCGTCATTATCGTTATTATCAAAGTAACTTAAATAACACTTAAAAATTTCGATTGTAATCTCTTATTATAAATAATAAATTCCCATTATTTCCAATTTGTTTTCTTTGCAAACAATAGCTACAACAAAGTATCTTTTCTGTGTTATATATTGATTATTATGATTAACAATACTTCTGCTAGATCACTGGACGCGCATTGAACAGTAAAATAAAATCCAATCGTCGACGTTACGGCAGCTACATTATTCATTCGTACTTTTGTTAAGAACTGGAATTTGCATATGAAAGAGCCCACCACATCCTCGCATCACTCTGTTCAGAATCTTTTTTGTACGTTATCCTCACTTTTCTCGCCACGAGGACAACGACGACGACGACGTCCTGGCGGACATGTCGCTCAAGACTTTAACCCCTTCAGTGCCTCGTTATAATAGATGAGGTTTTCAAAGATCGGGGATTTCTTATTCTTAGGTTGTCTCTTATATGCGAGTTACGTCATCTATTTTAATTTTCAACGCAGATAAAAAACTTCAGTGTACTTTTGTGAATAATTGTTGGATTCTATGATTTTTTTCTCTTTTTTTTTTTTTTTTTTTTTAATGCAGGTTTTTCTTTTTTTTGTGAAGCTCTTAATAATTTAAAAGGACGAGAGAAGCAGGAGCGCGCGCGAGAGTGCGTTTTTTTGAAGAAAATATGCACAATCGGACACTACAAGATTAATAATGCGAGGAAGTTGAAAGCAGCTGCCAATCGCCGGTGCGATTATACGAAGTTCGTGCGCGGCAGTTCATCAATATCATCGAAATCATTAATCATCGAACGCGGAGGAGCTCGAAAATTACTTTTGCTGGTCGCGTAGCTCTCACGCTTATTATTTATCGAAGAAAGCGCGGTCAGGGCGCGTGATGGAAATTCTTTGATTAATATTTCGCGCAACGGCGTGGAAATCTGGTAGTGAACACTGATTCCTTCGGAAAACATAAAACAACTTCCATGTGTTCCCATCTAATTAAGAGGTTTATTATAAGAGTATTTATTATATGAAGAGAGACAGGGACAGAGAGAAAGCGAACATACTTTATTATAACTTTAAATTACTGCAAAAATTAATGTGAATATATTTCTAGTAATATTAAAGTTATGGATTTAAATTATTAATACAATGTCAGGTTAAAAATGTTATATCGTACTTTTTTTTCTGGTATTATAAATGTATGTATTTGTTACAAACAACTCGAAGAAAAATTGTGGAAATGTTTATATTTAATGAACACATACATCGGAATATATTATTTGTGTACAAAAAGTTAAAAACATTTGATATAATAAACGTAGAGTAAAAATGGTTGTTTATAATTTCACAGATACAAATAACAGAGTTTTTATAAGACGTGTAAAATATGCAAGAAATTATTACGCGAAAATTAATTATACAATGTTATCACAATGATGTATTCATGTCAGAATATTACGTGCCAAACATCTCTGGGTAACACAACATTATATTAAAATTCGTGTTTTATATTAAAATCTCGTACGGAAGATAAAAAGCGGACAGCAACGTTGACATTAATATTTCGCGGTAACTTTGCTGACGCAGGATTTTCTTGTTGACAAAAATCGGTATTAATATCGTCACGGTATACATATTAGATGTATATATTTTTTTTATTGAGATCTCAATATAATTTTAATATTAGATGTCTTTGTACATTAAGCATTTATGTAGTTTAGCATTTATATGTTTATTTTAGATTGTTTTGTGCAATATTCTTTTATTTTAGCTATTTCTGTTTGAAACTCATCAAAAAATACATATTATTTACACAAATTTTGCTGGTTTTATTTCTAACATGTGTTTCAACATGTAAACCCTGTATAACTAGAAAATGGACATTTTAGTTTTATTTACAATCGATCATTTTCCCTGAATTAGTAAAAGTCCACAAAGTACGTTATTTTGCTTCATTGCGCGCGCACAAATGCGCTTTATTTTAAAACATCAATAAACTCAACAATAAAGACACCGTAAAACACATTACTTACGGTAAGAGTTATATTAAAGAATCGAAAATTTAGGAACTCAGAGCTATAATTCTCGCAAATTCTACAATATTGCAAGCGACAATGCATTATCTTTTGAGAGTGAGAGAGTCATTCTTTTCACAATACATAACTTTGAATTTAAGATTTTTTTAGGGATTATAAATAGTTTAAATTTCCACATGGACACAAATTTTCCTGTTTAAGTTAAAACGATTAGATAGCAATTGATTGCGTAATTTTCTAATTAGGCGCGAAAAATTGCAACGACGAAGAAACAATAAGCCGCATAAGAAAAGACAAAACATATAATAACACATACGAGAATTATAACAATTGAATAAAACCGAGTCGTATTAAAAAGATTATAAAGAGACTAAATTAGCGTTGATAATTAATTCATACACGTACCAATATTCATCGCGGCATTTCGCTTTTGTTTAAAGTCTTCCGGACAAAAAATTCTCTCGCTAGCTTTTTCTATAGTTTTGTTCTGTTTTCGAATTCTCTCTCTTTCTCTCGGTTCCTCTTGTTCTTTATTATCTTATACGCGTGTATTTTCATATACGTATAGAGATATTTATTTTATTACGTGTTGACATAAAATATGAAATACTGTATGACTATATTTACTCTCCAAGGAATTTTTGTTGTGTTTTTCTACGCAACTTTTATTTGTTATTGGAAGTAAAATTATAGAGAATGTGTTATACGATAAAACATTCTGTACATGTATAGATATAATTTATATATATATATGCACAGCCGGAACAATCGAAACGCATTACTCATCGATGTGTTTCAGCCCGCTGTATAAGCTTTTACGGATATCACCACTTCAACTAACAAGAACAATCGTTTATTGTGCGTCGCGAATAATTGTTTTCCCAACGCTATCGACAGTATATATCTCCGTGCATTATTCTTTCCGCCACTTCTCTCTTCTCTCGAGAGTAACAATTTTTCTTTTCTCACTTTTCAAAATCAGCTCCTTTCAATTCCCTTCACCGGTAACACCGTTCAACCACGCGCCAAACCCTCCGCAATCCCTGGGTTATCGAGGTCGACCCTATCGATGCCGGTCCTGCAGCATTTGCTGGGCAAACATAACTTCCTTCCCCAAGCTTGCTTATAATGTTCCCTCTTTCAGCAATTCGCAGAATATACTTTCGCTCGCAAACAATCATAAATAATACTTTTGGTTTACATGAAAATAAAAAAAGAGTAGCTTTTCTATGTTTAGGAAGTTTTCAAAATTTTGAAGAACTTATAATTAATTTGACTAGTAATGTAAGATGGCGATGCCAACATTTTACGAAAAAACGTTAACGCACGGAAACGGAATATATGAAAACGAAATGCGAAAGTTTGGAAAGAACTGGAGAGAGTTGAAATCTGCAAAACGAATAGTGTCGGATAAGCATCGACCGAGAGTAGCCCCGAAGACGACTGATTTAAAAGTACTAAACACTGATTTCGACTTAAGGCTGAGATACAACCCTCGACCCTTCGCGGTCGAAAGCACATCCGGTGATTTAGAAAGGTCCGAGGGGCGGAAATCCGACGTTTTTCACCGCGAAAAACTTTTGTAATGGCGGCAATGTCGGAGATTCTTCGTTTGTCAAGAACTGGCTTCGCGTCCTCCCCAACGCGTATATCTCTTCGTTACCCGGCGCGACTATTATTGTAAGGTACAGTGCCGTCACTTGGTAGTTGTGCGAATGAATTCTGCTCACAGGACATGTCTCGGTGTCCACACCACCACCGCCTGCAAAGAAATTGGATTTGTTTCCTTCAGAAATTGCGTCCGCAGCTAAGGGAGATTAGTTATTTCATCGTTTGCGAACTCGTCGCTAGCTGAGATAGGTCGTGTGACGTGAATCAGAATTTAAAGGATTATAGATTTTAAAGCGCGGATTTTTCTGCATTTAAGAAATCTTATACATCAGAGAAATGTTGAAACTGCGAAAGTTTTAATAAATTCAAACATTTCAAAACTACTTGAATTGATACAATCTTTTTGAACATTCTAGTCATGCTACATATGTCGACTACGTATTTCCTGAATATCCAAAAGTTGCCACTTCAGAAATGTTGCGCTATTTCTGGAGATAGCTTGAAGACGCATAGAAAAGCCTGCAGGTTGTCCACAAGTGCAGACCAGAAGATTTGTCACGTCGTAAATCGGATCACTGTAGAACTAACGATTTTGCCGATACCCAAAGAGCGTTTCCGCGTTCGCGGTCGAGCGTAACTGACTCACGCTATCGAGATTTAGGTTTATACTATGTTAGGCTGTCTATTGATCGCGAATGATCCAGTTCCGCTTTTCTACCTTGCAAGATAACACCTTTCTGACTCGACAGAACTCGACTTTGTTGACTGAGTTACACTGACAAAATTTTCTGACGAAGATGTATAGCGTGTACAGATGTCGAAAACTGCAGAAAAACTTACAACTGATGAAAAATATTTTGGTGGAATATATTTTCGGCCGAGAAAGAGATAGTAAGGCGGGAATTTGCAATATTTAAACGCGTGCGTACAAATATAATATTCAGATATTAATATATTTAGAGCGTGGAATTCTTGAATTATCGAAAATAATTTTGTGAAAATGTACATATCATTTGGCATTCAAATTTACATTTCAAGTTTTGCATTGTTAGACGTGCGTATTTTTTGAAAGTTTCAAATCTCCGCGCTGTAACAAACAAACATTGTATCTTAATTTAATGTAGTTTTTCTCAAAACTCTCATTGCCGTTTTAATTTGATAGACACGACAGTTGCAAGGTGGACAGCGCGGAAAAGAATGGAAAGACTTTAGAGGAAGTATGAGGAAAAGAATGAAGGGAGTGTTATTAAGCCAACTCCTTAAGAGACTTACCGTTTACCTTTTTATCCGCGGGTAAAGTTAATTTTTTAATGTGCCCAGTGAAACTTGCTTTGGTATCCTTCTAGCGTTCTTATCGTTTCTCCCGCTTGTCCCCGCTTGTCTCTCTTTTTTTTTTTCCTCTCCTCATTTTCTTGTCTCCACCAGTGGAGGTCCTTTGAAAGACCTTCAGCGAGCTCGGTAACCATCATGAGGATTTCCAAGAACACCTTTTACGACGTTGCCGGATCAGCTTTTAATTAATGTCGGATGCACCCAATCCTCAGAAGATTCTGCAGGTGCTTCTGAGTTATTAAACTCTCGCCTATCTTTAAATCCTTAGTGCATTATATATATCTATATTGCATTAATGTGTATTATTAAGTGCTACTTTGGGCTCAAAGTTTCGATTTAATTAAAAATAATAAAAATCTTAAAAACATAAAAAATTTTACGTTGTACAGTATGTCGCAATATATATTTTTCGTATAAAAATGTTTCTTTTTTTAAACTCAAAAATCTTATTGAGATAACAATCGGTGGATTTCCTGCAGAGACAAAATTACATAACAAAATTGTTTCCATGTCGAGACTGAAACAATTCCTGGAGCCGTTTATATAAAATATGTAATTAAACTCTCTCGCACTCAACAATTGTAATAAGAGAACAATATTTTTATTTACACGAGTTTGCAATATGATCATGTACATATAAAAGCAATAAATGCAAACATGAAAATAAGCAGAAATTGTTGCGAAAATCACATTGTGGAGAGTGAAAACGCTGTTCGATAAATAATTCAGTAATCAATTTATACAACTTCTCCGCGATATAACGACCGAACTGTTTGCATTAGCATTCGGCTAGTCACTCGGCAAGACTTTGATTTTGTTTCTGACACAAGCACGTGACCTGCCTTGATTACTTGCAGGATGCTGTTCTCAATTTTTAACTTATCTGAAACTCGAAATTCTTTTTTATATGGAAGTTTCTCGTACGTAGAATATTGATGGAATTATTCACATTAGTGTGAGTTTTAGAATCGATAAAACAAGTAAATCAGAACGTTATTTTATGATGCAATTTAGTCAAAATTTATTCTTCAGCTCAAATCTGAAGAAATTTGTTATTGATGTTATTTAATATTAATTAAGTGAATTTACCACAAAACCTTATCTTATTTGAAAACTGCAACATGGAGATTCGTACAAATCGGGTGAAGTTTTCTGCAAGAGGGCCAACCAAAACTATTATTTCTTTCTTCCAGACGGGAAGTTTTCCGCGGACTCATTATCTCGAGTAATGAGTTCGTTGCTGTTTCAAGGATTATTTTTGGAACGCTTCGTTGAACTTAATATCCTCTTAATGTAACGTGCGGTTATTACAAAACTTTCCGGCAACAGCGGTATAAATCTCCGTGTTTTATAATTATCGTATGTGCACCCAGTGAATTAGTCGACGTCGCTAATATCTGAATATTTGCGGTGGACTTTTCCCCCTTTCTTTCCCCTCATGTAAAATATAACACATAATGCGCACTATGAGGATGCTGTTAATAATGCATTGCCGAATACCTTGAGCGAATTAATAATTAATCATGCCCAATGGTAACTTCAATGCTTTGTGCATTCAAATGATGATTAATCGGGAGTATAACTTTGTATTAATACAATTAACATATTTTACATTAAATTGCATGAGAGATAAATTGTATATGTAAGAGAGAATTTTCATAGATAACAAAATTGTTTTAAGTATATAATAATAATTTATTATGTAAGTATTTATTTTTGTAGTAAAATTTTAATTCGTGGCTGTCATTTAATTTAGAAGACTGAATATCGAGCGCGGACTTTTGAGATAACTGTAGTTTAGTTTTGAGAGACAAAAAGCTTTTAATTGCTGAGAGAAAAAAATACGACTTTTACGTATGTATGTTTCTGTGTTATTTTATTAAAATGTTATTATATTATTAATACAATTAAAAACAAAAAAAAGATCGATATATCGATGTGCGATATATATCGATACGCGATATATATATCGATATGCGATATATATCGATATGCGATATTATGATGTTTGCATAGACAAATCTTATTTCTGCTCTAAACGCTACTTAATATAGTAGTACTACGTACTATTGCAATAAAAATATTTTGTATCGACGCTATCTACGTTAAATTTTTAATATTCTATAAAAAATTATTATTATATTATTATTTTATGAACTTAGCTTCTGAAATACTCGATAATGTAAACCTTGCTTTCCGTGAAAAAGTCGAAAATTTATATGCAAATATTTTCAAAATAAAAAATATTTAATGCAAAAAAACTTCATTGCGCGTAAACTTGGCGCGAGGCACTATCGTGCCTTCTGATATTATTCGTATGTTCGATCTCTGATGTTTTTTGTTTATCACGAGAACCTCTTTTCGTGTGTATCGTGTGAATCGTGTTTATTTATCAATATTAATATCGAATTTGAGTACTGTATCAACATGTAACCAAACTTTTAATCACTCGTGGAAAATACAGATTCAAAAGCTATCTTTATAACATACAAATATAATCATGTCTGTGTTATAATGTGCTTGTAACAATACGCTTAATAATACATACTCAGAGTGTCGAAAGAGCGACAACGTTTTTCAAAATTTTATGTTGAAAAAATGTACTTTTAATCAAAGTCTAGGTATTTTTTCATATTTATGAGTACACAAGAAGATACTTTTTGACTGAATTGACATTGCTTGTATATTTAAATTTCTTTGTTCCAACGTAATACTTGGTAATTAACTCCTGAAGACTTGACGACTTCGAGAAGCTGCCAATGAAATTATGAAATGCGTGGCATCGCAGAAGCGAGGAGAGAAAGACTGAAAGGAAAGAGACACGGATAGAGGAGTTAATGGATTTAACAGAATTTGAAGGACTTTAGCCAAAACGACATTTACCTTGCGAAGAGCTGAACTTTACGCTTGGACGCCGCAAATTGTGTTAGTCTCGTTGCCTTTGTTGTAACGCTAGCGTACCGGAATTATAATCGAGTTAACCTTTATTACCTGCCAGTAACGACACAAGATATATCGCTGAAAAATATCGCATCAAGTACTCGAGGATTATCGAAAATCGGCTGACTTTTTTTTCTTGCACTTATACAAGAGTGAGAAGTTAATGTTTGATATATCGATTAGCGATTCCGACATGTGTTTTCGTCAACATACGCGATCCGGACGAAATATTAAAGCTGCAAGATCGAGCCGAGAAGATCGCGCGTCGCAGCTATAATTGAATTTTCCGGGAATGGCATCGTAAAAGAGCTGGTCGGATCCTTCGGGATAGTCGAGGTGAAAGGTACAGGATCTTCGTTGGAAAAGTATCGTATGCATAGGGATAATTTGATATTCGGGATTCGGGCGAAGAGCCTTAACGACTTTTTTAAGAGCTTAAATTTGTTATTTTATATCCCCCGAAGAAAGATTTACTGGAATCATACACGTTTTCGAAGCGAATTACGAACGTGGAAATTTTTGTTTTCATTATAGCGATGTGTATCCGCTGCGGTTTGTAAAAAAAATTGGTTTCTCCAGCAATTTTTTTTGCAAATTTTTAACATGCATCTTGTTACACAAAGCTTAATTATTCGAAAACACTATGGCATCTCGAATAATAAAGAGTATCATGGCACAAATTACCTTCTTCTCTTGTCCGGGAGCAACAACGCCGCGCTCCGTAAAAAGCGCGAGCGCGGCAAGAGTATTGTCTACGCGTCGCATTACGGACTTGAAATCTTTCTCTTGTTTTCCCGAGAGGTTACGCGAAGACCATAAAAATTTTGATGTCTATCCGCAAAACACGGAGAGAAGCCAATCCTCTCGGCAACGGAAGAGAATAAAGCTCTTCGCCATTTTCTCGACCTTACGTATCTGCGTGGCGCGCGCGATTTTGTTTTGCCACAAAAGTCCGGATATACAATGAGCAACTATGTGGACTCGTTTTCGGACGTTACGTGGTGGATCTAGAGAAACTCCAGGAAGTAGATGGGGCGGGTATAACCGTAATACGAGGAACTCTGAAGGACCGTCGTGGACAGTCAGCTTATGAGAGTTTATCACCAAAGGTACATGGCGAAGTTGGGAACATCGGGCGCGAGCGCGCCATTCCGTCGCAATGAGGCGCCTCTAAAGTTTTTGGGGAATACGAGATGTTGCCAAGTCGCGAAACCAGAAAATATCGCGCGGATATGCAAAGTTCTATCGCTCTTCTTCTTCTGTTTTTTTTTTCGCACGTATTGAAAGACTATTTTAGAGACTGTTTTTTTTGTTGCTGTGCTTATATATATACCGCGCGCATCTATAAAGTACGGCGCCATTAGACTCACGCGCGATCGAACGATAAATTCGCTTTCTCGCGCACAAAATAACGTGCCAATTCGATTCTTCGCGCAAACCCGAGACAAATGGAGGGGCGGGACTCTCGGTTTCTTCGTGCGGCAGAAAAAGAGTCTCTTCCTGAATCACTCGGGCCGTAAAGTAAATCTTTCCATCTGCAGGATTGCGCGCAAGTCCGACAATACTAGTGTCCTATATTTCCGTTCTATCGCCTAGCAAGATGTAGGACGATACTTTAGTCCTCGTGTCGCCCCGGAATGGACAAGTAAATCTTCCACGCTCAAGGTCGCACAGAAAAGCAGAAAATACTTCACACTTCGCGCGTCGACTTCTTTTTCCGCGAGCGTACGGCATCGAAGAAGAAGAGTCGAGTTAAATGTTCAATATTTTTATACGAACAGTCTTGTGAACATTCTCATCTAATTACGCGATACAAGATGTCATGTAAATTTAGGCGCACAAAATGCAGATGGAACACTCTAATACCGATTTATAGTATTTTCCGCTACGTTCTGATGTATTGTACGTATACATATAGGCTGTTTATTTAAAATACAGACTCGAGAGTCCATGCAGTGTTTGCTGCCGGAGCAAACTGCATGAATGCGCTGTAAGTCCGAATAATACACGTAGGATTTTCGTAAGTCCTGCGGAATGATGCTCTCGACTCGAGTTATATCGTAGGAGATATATCGTCTACTATCTTCTGTGCTATCAACGGAAGCGACATAAGACCGAGAACGCCAGATTCCCACGTATCATCGCGGATGGATAAATTTACTCAACGCTCTGTCAGCATAGAAAGAAGAACGAGACTGCTCCGACGACAGATCAGAAATGCGATAAGATCGACGAATATCTCGTCACACATATTGTATTTATATTTTCGCGTGTAAAAAGTACGATAAATCTAGTTACGTTACTTTTAACCATTTTTTTATATCAATATACGTCAGATACTATGTTTTAATTGCACTAAAGTGTGTACTTTAATATAGTTTTTTTTTTTTTTTTTTTTTTAATTTCTCGGAAATTTCTCTTGTATTTCTATTGAATTCTATAACATTTGATCCGCACAGTTTTTGGGTTTAGCGTCCTTAGTTTGAAATATATATAGTTCACTTTATATCTTTAGATACAAGCTTTTCGTGGGAGAAGAAAGGTAGGGATTCACTAAAGTACATCGTTATTTTTTTGGAGGGTCCCGAGATTGGCTCAGGGGAAACCTTAACCTTCTCAAGGCCTCAACTAAAGGCGCGTGTCGGCAGACACTATATAAGAAGAAAAATGATGCATATGTCTTTCTCATTGTTCTTTTTCCGGGAAATAGGTCAGAAATACGGTCAGATCTGATATGCAATCTTAGATAATGTATTTAACGATACTCTTTTTTAAGATCTTATGAAAAACGTATTTTACGTTAGCTATCGTACGCAATTTCAAGAGATACTTCAAGTACTAAAAAAATGAAAATTACTTTCATGAATATTTCAAAAGTGCAAGTGAATAATTTTGCAAAAGAGAGAGACTTTAAATTCTGAACATTGAGAAAATAAATATTTGTAAATATTCGACATGTAATTACAGTATCATCTATTGCAATGGAATTGACACTTCTTGGCTATCTCGGGACACCACATGAATTATCCACACGCGAGCTCGTGTGGCGCAAGGTTGATTGATATATTTGACAACCAATAGCACTTACTCAGTGCAATTCCGTTGGTTAATGCGCCGATATGCGAGCGATTTTCCTGTAAGTGCAATAACTGGACTCTTCTGCATTAAGGCGATAATCCGAGATATCACACCGAAAGTTTATAACCGCGTCCCATCTCTATGCCTCGTGGGCGAATTCAAAATGCGCGCTACCGGCTAATCTCGGATTACACGGAGTGCGAAAAGATGTTCGCGCAATATCCGCACTTGCATCTAACGTATCGTCGTTTAAATATAATGCGTTAGTTTTTCAGTCGAAATATTTCCAAACGTGCTCCAATGTGTAGCGTTCGATATAATTTGTGTATACATTTTATCAAAGATTTTTTGTGCAAATCTTATCACACGAAGTATATCATCAGCAATTCTCGTTCTCGTTTTCCAGTTTTTTGTTAAGTCTGATTGCTCTAGGATAAAGTACATACAGTCGTGAACAGAAATACTAAAGGTTTTTGACGCGAGATTGGAAATAGACGAAATTTAGCGAAAACAAAATTAGTAGTCTCGAAAACATTCACGAATGGACCAATTATCGGGCGCGATGGATTCATTTGCGAAAGACATCAAAGGCGAAACTATTTCAACTTTCCTGTCTGCGATTGCATATGTCATAAAGAACAGAAACTATTCTAACTTTTCTATAACTTTTGTTTTTCGTAATACATATTGTGTGTATATATGGCTGCCTAAACTCACTCATATTTCACTAACTTTGTCTCTCTCTTTCAGGAGTTCGTTCAGTGAATATTATAGAAGTTTGTGTGCGTACGTGTGTGTATGTGCGTGTGTAAAGTAGCAAAGTCCGCTAATTTCTGTTTAACTAGTTCTCAAATAGAAAGTGGTCCCCGTTACAGCATTATATGTGTACGTTATTATATTAATAACGAATATCATAAATTTCAATCATTTTCGATTAAGATACATTTCCGCGTATAACATTTTGCGACTATTACTGCGAATATGATGGTCGGTATTATGTCCAATCACGAACAATTACCGATCATCATATACGATAGAATTTCCTCTCTCGTTTGTTCTCGAATTTTCATTTCAGCTTCATTGGCGCGCGTATATGTGCGTATGTGTGTTCTCTCATACACCGTTCTCTGCACCGTTGAAATATCGCGACAAGTATAATTGTCAGAAATTTAAATATCAGCCAATATACGATAATTATATTAAACACAACGTACGCATGTTCTGTATATAATATTGATCAAAAAAATTTAGTTATTCGAATTTATAAAGTTTTTCATCTTCAATTATCGCGGGATCAAAATAACAATATACTTTCGATACGATGTTTGATTCTCTCTCTCTCTCTCTCTCTCTCTTTCCTGTAACTTAGCTCTTGCTGCCTAGACTCAAGGATTTCCGTAGCCTTAAACATGCGGATCCGCTGATTGCTCTTGAAATCTTCAGTCCTTAAATCCTCTCTTGTCTGTTACAGTAGCTACGTTGTCCTTAAGCTTGATTATACCGCGTTGACAGAGTTATAAGGACTACAGCGAAACTGCTACTGGATATCACGTAGGATCCTCTGAGCGCAAAATTAAGCTGTCGTTTTTACGGGACGGTTTTAATCGCCGAGTTTCGTTAATGTCGTCACGTCGCTGACATTAAACCCACTTTACCCGTGCAAATGAGTAATATTTAATTAAAAGGCGTTCACGTTATATAGACATATAGAAAGAAAAAATATTTCGGGGCATTTTTGACCTCAATAAAAATAATTAACGTAGATATAATTTTCAGTTTTATTAGTATTATATTTATTTTACCGTGAAATTTAATTTTCTCCAAATTTAATATCAAATATAAAAAAAGCGCGGTTTTATTTCCTACAAAATCACTCCAAAAAATTTTCGGCCAACACAAATGATAATAAATCACATTCGAATATCGCCGATCTCGCTTGCGCAGACGTTCAGTTTGGGAAGTTTTAACCGAATCGGCAAATATTGGAACGAGGCTGTGCTTGCGCATTTCTGTGTAACGTTGGATTAACAAGAGCACACGTAAAATTGAAATTCGGGAAGGGAAACGACTCTCGGCAAAACTTTCAACTTGTCCTGTGGATTATCACTGTAACGTGAAACAGTCTCATAATGGGAGTGCTTGCGGAAAACCGCGGAAACTCGGAACCGCTTTCTGGATGAAAACTCGCAAAAAAATCATACACACTGACGAGACAAAAATATTTCTGATCGAAATTCAGAATATACAAATAGAAACAAAAAACCTTATAAGGAGGTAAAACATCATTAATTCTGAATCTTATAAACTCATCTTCGAAAGTATTTATGCTTGAGGAAGAACACTTGTCGATAACCGTCGAGATATTTTTATCCGCGTTTCTCTTTCTTGATAGAATTCCATTGTAACACTCGTCTCGTGTAAAGCGTGATTTCAGACAAACTATATACAAGCGCGCAGATGCATGGGGAATCCCTGCGAAGTTCAGGTCGTTTTATATGCCGTATCCAGAGTGTGTGATGACAGAATTCCGTTCGATCCTGGCCGCTACCCCTCTTTCCCGACCAACTCTCGCTGCCGACCGCGCACTCGATTGTTAGGAGTTGAATAGAGAAAAATTGGATGCTATTCGTCGCGGTGCTGAGAGCAATGGGAGAAGTTGAAAAAAAATCTATTGTCACATGGCACGTGTAATTCATAGTGTGGCTTCCTGGATTTGAGTTTGTGTCTCTCTCTCTTCTCTCTATCATATAAACCATTTTTTACATGTTATTGCAACTGGCTTCAAATGTATTTTTTGCATGCGAGAGTAGCGTATTTGTAAAATTCAATTGTTATTTTACTGTTATTTTATATCTAATTATTAGTGTGTGTTTTTCAACATCTAATTATCAATATTCGCTAAATTTCATTCAGATGTGCTATTGTAAATTTTTGTCAATCTGACTCTTTGTTTCTCGTGTAAAATATATATTTTCCAAGATCACTAACACACGTCGCGCACGTCAATCCCGAAATCTTCGTCCGTGATCGACGGCGGTTTTAGTTAGGATGAAGAGAGACGCGTCCGCGCTTAAGTGCGTCGAGTGAGTAAACGTCTGAGCTTGCTCGTGTCTCCTTGTAACGGCCGCGCGTCTTGCCATATAGTAATATAGCGCCGCTCGGAGAGCTGTACATAACGTAAATTCATGTTTACTATGCTAATACCTGGAAACTTGCCGGTTGAAAGGATGCCGAGAAACGTCCTATCAAATATGCAAGGCCACTTGCACGGCCTGCGCGCGCGCGCGGGTGATGCAAGCGAGAAGATCGAGCAGTAGGAAGAAGCGCTCGTTTTCATGGAGTTAAATTTCAGCTTGGCGCCATATTGGAACCAGAACACGCGGTCGAGACCTGCCTTGTCGGTTCTCGTCTATTCCGTGAGATTGCACCAGCATGAGTGCTGCATGAAGAGAGACGAGGCTGTTGCGTCTGTTTTACGGCTCTCACGTATCGACGTGGATCTTTAAATCTTTAATCTCGTGCATTATTGCTGCGAGGGCGAATCTTTACAACTCGTAACTGGTAAGAGTGCTCATGAAAGGAACATCAAGAACTCGGTCATTTATCTTTTACATCGGCGATTAATTGAATTTAAGACGAAGATCTAACACAAAAAAGCTTTGATACTCTATGAAGGATACGCGCGCTTTTCATACACGATACGGAACAAACGCGCATTTTCGTTGCATTGATATAAATTTTTGACAATACTTTTCTTCGATCATGAAGAGCTACAAGTTTTAATTCTGAATGGTTTTACAATAAAAAATTGTTAGATTCTTTCTCTTCTTTGAAGTTTAATCTTTTTCAAGAGGATGAGGATGAATAAATTCGATAATTAGATCTCGAAATACCCTTGGTACTTCTGTCTGCACAACCTTGAAACGCTCGGATGTTTGGTCCCCGGGGGAGCTCGCTGGCTTTCCCGGATCTTTAATCTCATAACATAAAACAAGATTAATCTGCAATTCGAAAAAAACTTTGAGAGTGCCTGTAATTCGAATGCCTCTCGCCGCCAAGAGAGAGGCAAATTTTTTAGCCGCGCCACAGCGGCGCTGCAGCCACTTCTAATCCACGTTTGACGATACACTGGAACGGTAAGCTCTTAATCGCGTTATCCGCATCTCCATATAATGCCTAGGTACCTGTTATCTACCTGTTGTTACACAACCATCATAGCTTTTAATTGTCGTGACATTTACACACCGGTACGATCTAATAATTAGGTTGTAAAAAAACTCTTGATTTCTTTTGCAAAGTGAATATATTAATCAGTCAAATTGCACCGGTAAAACATTTTTTTATTTTATTTATTTCACAAAATACTTGGTGGTCAATACAAAATCATTCTCTGGTTGACTTTTTTTGAAGAGAATTGCTTTTAGAAGAGCACGCGGTATGTATTTTCGCGGAGTCTATTTTCATATTTCTCTCGTGAAAATAAAGCAGGAACCAAACTAGGTCTGAAAAATTCAATTTTGAGAATTACACTTTTATGAGACGGAGCAGCGTACGCGCAGGACATGCGAAACTGTTCGACAGTCTGAGAGCAGTTTTCGATTACACACCCATGTGCACACACACACACAAACACACACACGCACGCACGGAGAGTATCGCATTCGCATGTATGTACGTGTAACGGATGTGCGCAATTACGATTCAAATTTTACGACTTGCTTAACTTAAATTACACGACCCCAATTAAGTGAGATCGTGCCCCGAGTCCGCGCGACTGCCAAGTTCTGCATAGCGTTTTCCAACCCTTCTCTTATATGTACGATCTCTCTCTCTCTCGCTTTGTTTCTTCGTATCCTTTCCTCCGACTGTGTTCCGACAGCCTGTCTGTTTGTGTCTCTCTTCGCTCAAAAACTACTCGGTCGTTCTCTAATCTCGTTTACCGACAAAAATCCTCCAAGAGGATGCCGATATTCGCGCGCGCTAGAAACGATTATTGAATTAATTTTTTTCACGGGAGTCTCAAAACTACTGCACTTATTAATTCCACATTTAAGCGTTTTTTTTTCTTTTTTTTTTTTAATCAATTTGCCGTTTTTTGCTTCTTGACAAACGCTCTCTGAAAAAGAAGAATTAGAATTTTGTTAGTTTCTTAAAAAGCTCGTTTATTTGTAATAATATAACAGTGATTTTTGAAACACACAATCCGCTAAAAGAGTAAATCTTTCTTTTTAATGCAAACTATTTCATCGTTAAGAAAACAATTTGTACAAAATACAAATATAAATATAATAACTAAAGAATAATATACAGCTATGGATGTTTTACTCCAAGAATAATCCGCAGATCATGAGAAGTGTTGCTATTGGAGTTCGCGCTTCGTGTGGATGTTGTAAAAGTATAGCGGCACGCAGCAGCAATCGTTGTAAAGTTGCGGCGTTGTATAACGCTTATCAATTTAATTTAGCACATACACACACACACACACACACACACACACATACCTTCTTGGCGTACCCCATGATAACGCAGTGATCGTGGTTTATTTTATCGTGCACTAAAGAAAGATATCGCGAGTTTATGACGCGAGAATATAACGCAGGGAGCTGCTCTGCTGCGGGGAGACGCTTTGGTGAATTTGGATTCGACCAGCTGCACTGTCCCACGCACGTGAGCTTGCACACATGTGCGATCGTGCTCTCGCATGCGGACTCCTTCTTACGAACACAGTTTCAAACCAGTCATATAACTTCGATTTGCGCACAAGTGACGCATCTTGACAAAAAGTTATATAACGCTTGAAGTGAAAATACATTTCGAAAATGCGACAGGTAATTAACAAATTTACATTGACATGACAAAGTTCTTTAATCCCCAAAGACGTATTTGTCAACAATTTGCATTGAAAATGTTCCGCTGTCATTTGTTTAATTTATATCAATGCGCGGACTGAGGTTTTGTAATAATTATTATTATCATAATAACAGAAATTGAAACATAATAACTAAGATAAATGTTACGGGAAAAATCTTGATCAAGTGTACTTACAATTCAAAATTTATACTGTAATAATTCCGCGTTATCGTTGCAATAATAAATATTGCATTGTTGTTTATAATAATTAATTATTATCAAATTACAATAAAAAAGTAGGAAATAATACGTATATTAAAATGTATTTATTAATTCATATTATGTTGCAATTTTTTTAAATTTGTGTTTGATAAAGAAGATAGAATTAAAATACACGTCAAATTTATTTTCACAATTATTAAAAATGTAACTTTTTTCCAGTAATTGTTTTAATTACACTCTACGTACAATGTATTACATTTTGTTTGAGATAAAATTACATTGATTCGCACAAACATTTGATCACTTGCAGAAGTTTATTTTTTTCATTTTACTTTTTTTTAACTTTGTTTTATTATTTTCACAGTTTTATGTTAATTTAATAATAAATGCAACTCAATGCATAGATAAATTATAAAGATAAATCTGAAATGCAGCTGACTATGGCTTTTATGAAATATCTTGTACTTCAAATTGACATAAACCTTCATATAAATTAATAGCAGAAATTCATATTGCTTTATAATTTTAACATCAAGATAAATCAATGATTTTACGAAGCAGCAAAAATATAAAAGAAACAAGAGAAGCAATAGAAAATTAATTATTACTGAAACTTGACAAAATCTGGTATGGTCAAGCTTTGTCTATGCGTTTGCAAACTTGCGAGTGATATTGCGACGAACGAAGTAATTAATTTGCTTTCACGTACTGCGCACATTATGCGCGGATTATGCCCCGTCGCAGTTTGCGATGCAAAGTTCGCGATGTAATTACGTACTTTTGATTCTGTTTGTGCATAATGAGTCGCGAGCGATAAAGTTACTGAACCCCGCCTGCAAGTTCAGCCGCGTTACAGCTATGCAATCTCTTGTAATATCGCTAGCAATAATTGATTCACGTTATACCAAATTTACATTGTTCAACCTTGATAATTATCCTGCCTAATCTTCAACATTTCCATAAGCTTTGAGGTATTACCGCTACAATACGTGTCTAATAGATGAAGATCCAACCAAAACTTTCACCCTCTTTTTCTTTAGAAAAAATAGAAGTAAAATACTAAATTCCATGACTCATATAATTTGTGATTGTTGATGTAAGAATAAAAATCATGGTGTCGGGCTTTGTAATCTAAAATGTGATGATAAATTGACAAAAACCGAATACTGAACGCCCGCTAGAATGCAAAGCTAAAAATCAGGACCGAAATATGTAATCGGATTTCCGATGATGAACGAATAACATCATTGCAAAAATAGCCGACCTCACGGCGACACAATGTTACGTCAACAAATTCACCCTTTGACTTTTACACTTGGATTATCGCGGTCATTTTTTTTCTTCTCCAAAGGGCAGGGCATGTCGTTCTGTTTTCACAAGCTGTCACGTTAGTTCGTGTTTGTCTGTTACGTGTATCTTCTTTATACGAAACATTCGTAACAATTATTATTTAATTACTTCGGCGCGCGTTCGGAGCAAATTTTTAATGACACGGGAGCTTCGGAAATAAACGAAAGATCATTGAAAAGTCAACGTTTGTTCTGTTATCGATGCTTGTTAATATTAAAACTGATCGGGCAACGTTAATTAACGAATGTCATGTTGATGCACATTATACGAAGCATGCAAAAACAAAGTTGGGACAATTTCAAACATGTTTGACAGTCGTTGTTTTGTTTCCATGAAGCGATGGAGAAAAGAGGAAAGCTGAGAGAGAGAGAGAGAGAATGAATAAATTGATACCAGTGTGTGTTGTATAACGTGAGGAGTCTCACTGATGACCTATAGCGCTAATCTATTTTTCGAGCGGGATTTATCGGGTATTTCCAGCGCGAATGCAGAGAAAAAGCCTACTGTAATATTGAGTTGTAGTGTTAAATATTTTGCGTTGCAGCAATTTCAAAACATCCGAATGCGGCGGATAGTTCATCCGATCGCCGAATTTATCTCTCGGTTCGCTTCAATTAACGTCTGTCTCTGCCAATAATTCACCGCCATTTGCAAAAGTTCAAAAGGGATCCAAGTTTTGAAAAGCTTCGTTGTTTTCATACTACCGCGCGACTATAATGTGTTTTACGAAAACTGTATATCTCATGCAATAATATCTATACATACTGTGTTTATAACTGCTGTTATTTTTCTATAGGCACCTGCTAAATTCATCTTTCTATTTCATCTCGCTGTTTGTTTCCGCGCTCGAAAAAAGCAATCGCTCAAAAAAAATAGTTTATTTATCACGGAATGAGAGAATCAGCTCGAATTTCTTATCGATCTAATATATTTATGTATTTCTACATCTTTTGTAGAAGAGTCTCGTCTTTTACGTCATTCGTTTATTCTTTATCAGAAGCATGTTCTTCGCTCCGCACTATATACAGCGGAGAAAGATCGAGCTAAAATGAATCTGCATTAATCCGAATAAAGAGTCTCGGCAAATACGCTGCTAACTTGCGAAGTACTTTAAAACGGAAGACTTACCTGATTAAGATTCTGAGATAATTTCGGGAGTCGGTGGGAGGGAAAAGGGAAACCCAGGGATGTCTAGAAAGGAAAAATTTTCCCGGCGAATCTGTGCACCTCCACCTATTCCAATACCGAGACGCGTGGATCCGACGAGCATCAAGATTTAACTGCGCAAAAAAGACGGAAATCCGAAGAGTATCTTCGCCATTGCATAAAAAGAAGACTGCTAATTGGGTTAAAAGAGAGAAAACTCCGCGTTCTGAATTTTCAACGAAAGAACCGATAACGTCTTGAAGCTCGAGCTGCAAAAACAAGATCTGCGAGTTATTTATGCAGCACATCTATTAATTGACATGCTCATTAAAATAATAATAAATTTCAACTATCGAGGCAAATTAAGAGACGCTCTGTATAATCACAAAAAATGCTATTAGAAACTAAGTTTTATCAAAATGTTAAACACTAAAAACAAAAGAAAAACGTAAAAACTGTTTTCTTACATTTCTGAGAAGTATGTAGACCATAAGAAAATACACATGGTAAGCACTTGGACCAGATACTTCTTCCGAAGGATCCTCCGAAGGCGTTCCTTATTGCGAAATATGGACTTACCACTTGCCACTCTACTCTCGTCGTTACGGTTGTGAAAGCGAGACGGAAGTGGCTCTTGTCGAAACAAAGAACGATTGTTGATCGTTTGTCGAGAAAGTCACAACCAGAATGAAAAAGAGAAGAGAAAATAGTTGCAGAATTTCTGAGAAACAATTCGATCTGCAAAAAGAGATCGCACTTTCACAGAAAAATCTGTATAACTTTGATTTCTAATTTGTTGCAAAAAAACCTTTGCGACAATTATGTAAGTGCAAAATGAGTTATGCGTAGAAGTGAGTCTTGCTTTTTTTACGAACATTCTATTATGTATATGTACGAGACACGTTGTAGACGAGAATATACTTTATATAATTTCCGCATAAATAGATAAAGATACTTTTTTCTAGACGGAACGTATTACCGAAGCCACTACCGTAAAGCTTGCCAAAACGGCGATACTATACGAGCGCGGCTCCCTGTAATTTTACGGCTCGATAATTTCATGTCTCATTCCTACCAATTTTCAGAACTTCATGTTCCGGAACGAAATAAGATGTCGAATATATTACGAATTATATTACGAATGCATCTTGCATATGTAAAAAGCAAACCGAAAGAATTAATTTCATAAAAGATTAGTAGAGGAATTAAATTTAAAAAAATAAGCGTATAAAATTTTATAAGTTTTACCGAATTGGAACATATCAGGTTAAAATAATCAAGTAACAAACATTAAAATATGTATCATTTAAAACTACAATAATGATAAAAAATTTAATATATTATAAAGTAGTAGTTTTTTTTTTGCGCAAACTGTACGTCTGATATTCTTGTTGTTTTATTTACGTCTCTTATTTGTACAGAAAGACTTTTGATCAACTCGCAACGCTTTTGTGCCATTCGCATTTTAGCCGGAACACGGAACAATGCTAGATCGTATCCGGACGTGAACTGCTTCGGCAGGTAGACACTTCGTGTTCTCGATGTGTCCGCGACAAAGGAGACGACGATGGTGCCAACAACACCGGGACACCGTCGTCTGTCACCTCGGCTTTTGCTCTCGCTGCAAAAGAGGAACTAAAACGACGCGTCGCGACGCGACGCGATCCCTTTGTTGTTACAGGCACGACGGAGAGCGGCAGGAAACATCCGGTGTTACTGTATATTCACGGTGAGAGCTACGACTGGGGTAGCGGAAATCCCTACGACGGCAGCGTCCTAGCTAGCTACACCGACCAAGTGATCGTCACCATGAACTACCGGTTGGGCGTACTCGGCTTCCTGAACGCCAACGTGGCGCCGCAAACCAAAGCGAGGGTTGCGAATTATGGCCTCATGGACCAAATCGCTGCTCTGCACTGGGTACAGCAACACATCGCTCTTTTCGGAGGTGATCCCAACAACGTCACTCTGATGGGTCAGGGCACCGGAGCCGCCTGTGTGCATTTTCTTGCTATTAGTCCTACTGTTATTCGGGGTAAGAATCTTTAATCAATCAGTGAACTTAGAATATTGTGTTTGTTGCATCACTATAAAGGCGCATGTATATAATTTTTATATGTAAATTAGTATTGTTATTTATCTTCTAGATATTCAAAGTTTCATTGATTGTTAAAAATAACCTTATGTATATCCGAACTTTTTTGTGAGTTTAGATGCTAAATTTTCTATCTTTATATACATACATCCGAGCGCAGCTGTCAAATTATATACAATAATACGGGGTAATGTTAGGAAGACCATGATATAGCTAAAAGCGATTATAGTTGTAGATTATGAAATTCAGACAGGCGTTATTAATTTTCTGGAGAACGAAGCCGGTTGAAATTTCTGAACCGTTCGCCATGTTGCGCTTACAATTATTCAGGGAACATGCCGCGCCGGCGCGTCCCGTAAATGATTAAAAGCGCTTTCGCATTATACATAATTGAAGAGTGGCAAGTTTTACATGAGCTTCGTTACAATGCGTTATTTCACTTTGGTTAATTATACAATATGTCGATTATATGTATTTTATATTTGCGAATACAAAATACACACAGGAGAAGTTTATGTTCTTTTATTTCTGAGGTAAGTTCTGAACGGTTTACGAGTAAGAAAAATATATTGATCTATTAAATTACGCGACTATAAATCTGCTAGCAAAATTTTTAAACAAGTTTATGAATATTAAATTTGTTTGTAACAAGTTTTTCAGTTTTTTCTTATCGTAAAAATAGCTACATTTATGAATTGTTTTTACAAATATGCAGAAATAAATAAGTAGTGTGAAAGATTTCTCATATTAAATGTAAAAAGTCTAATATTTAAGAAACTTTCTTAAAGCTAATATAGACACGCATGTAAATAAAGTAAAGCAAATCTTTATGCGCTATTTAAAAATAAAAATGTTTTTTTTATTAAAATTTTATCTTTTCCTGCATATTATCACTGAAAAAAATAAAATAAATATTGCACAAACTGCAAACATTATTCACGAAATCGTAAGATTAAATTGTTAAAAACCGCAAGATCTCCAGTGAAATACTCAATGGAAAACCTGGCGTTCGCGTGCCATCTGTCGCGAGAACCGCTGCGGTATCTTCATAACGCATTTTTCACTTCGTGAGAAAAGAGAAAAAAGAAATTCAGAAATGAGAAGTAGCTTAAACCAGCACGAATATCAGCTTGAAACTTCTTTCCCCGATATCTACCATTCCCCACCGTCTTCTTTTCGACCGCTATTTTGCAGGATTCGCGATATTTTCGAGAACGAACACGCGCGGATCGGCGTGGTAACACATTGCCGAGGATATTGGCTGTCTCCCTTTATATCTTCATCCAGTAGTAGCGGGCCATCTTCGTGGTCGTGTTCACGGTTAACGTTCGACGGTTAACAGCACCGGCAAGCCTCTCTTCGAGGGTGGACACAGCTGAGAGGATAAGGGAAAGCCACCCTTTCTTCCGCTTCTCTTCTCCCCTTTCTGCTCTCTTTCTATTTTCGTTCCGCCTCGCTTCTCCGCTCGTGATATTATGTGCGTGAAATATCGTCCCTTACTACCGGCCTCACTCTCCCCGCTCGTAGACGCTATTGGAAAATACTTTCCTCCCTTATGAGGAGGGCGCAGCCACATTCACGCGCGTTTGAGACAAGAGTTTTTCTTCTTCCGCTTTTTATCCGTCGCGGTACTGTTTCGCGTGCTTGTCAAGTTTCTTGATTTTGTTAATTGAAGGATTCTTGAGAAAATGAAACTTATGAACACATGAATGATTAAAAAAACATTCAAATAAAAATTGTATAAGTTATGAAAAAATAAATTAATAAAATATAGTATTCTTTGTAATATACTTCTTGTACTTAAGTTTTAGACTTGTCTCTTTTTCTGATACTAGTATCATAAAACTTTTTCCGCTTGACAAAATCCGTATTTATTTGCAAATTCCATTATTTAAATTCAGATTCTTGTACTTGATTTTTTTTGCAAAAATACAATTTTTGACTTTTCTCTTGTTTTTCTGTTATTGCAGATGTTTCATTCTTTTGTACATATATCACTCCACGAGAATAGAAATAAAAATTCCATTTTTCTGAGACGCAGGTCTCGAGACATAGAGATATTATATTGTTACCTGCTTTTGGCTTCGAAAAACTTTTGTTCTTTTTTTTCTCTCTCGTACCTTCTTTTTTCTTATTTTACATTTTCCACTTTTCTTCTGTTTCTCTCACGTTAATTTGTCTGATAAAGTGCTCGACAAAAAAATCGACGTATAAAGCTTGAGATAGAAGACATTTCCGGTTTTTTGTTCCTTCAAAATTGAAAATTTCCCTGTGTGAGTGTGTGTATCAAAGCTTTTTTTAAGTATTTAAATACTTAATCTATTGTTATTAAATTCTAAAATTATTTACTTCATATTTACACAAAATAAGACCGCACTTTTCTTGTTTTTATTCTTACTTTGACTAAGACTGATAACACTGAGCATTGATTTTTTTTAATATATAGCTATTTGATTCCACGCGAGAACGATTTTCTTTCCGGATAATTTCCAGGTCGTCAAACACTTGTTTTTTTCGGATTCAAGAGCGAGTTTGGTTTGTCTTTTTTGTTTTTTTATCAAATGTAACGATGTAGCTTCCATTTACCGTAGTGCCATTTTTGTCGACATAATTTTCTTCTCAAACAATCCATTCGTATAATATTCAGGTTGTAATTATTGCTCTGTTTCTGCAAACATAACTTCTTTCCTAAAAATACAAATTTGTAAAGAAAGAATATTGCACACACACACACACACACACACACAGACACACAAAATCGATATCTACTTTGACATTTTTTTATCAACAATGTGTCTGTTTTCTCTTATTATTTGCGAAAATAAAAGTCAAACTATTAAGTGTGTCTACATATTTTTTTTATTAATACATTTTGTTTATAAAAATCTTTCTAACTGTGAAAATTTTATTGTTTATCTGCTTACAGGATTGTTCAAGCGAGCTATTCTGCTGTCAGGTAGCGCCCTTTCATCGTGGGCGGTAGTAGAGGATCCTGTATCATACGCTCTAAAATTGGCCAAAGCTGTCAACTGCTCCATCCCTGATGATCTCCTCAAAGACAATGAGCTTATAGTCGATTGTCTGAGAGAAAGCAGTCTGGAAGAGCTGATGCAAGTTGATATTCAACCACCTACGTTTCTTAGCGCATTTGGTCCGAGTGTCGATGGCGTCGTCATCAAACCTGACTTTCAGAAAGATCTCCTGTCCTACCTTGGTCCAGAGTTTCAGGGATTCGGGTGAGCGTGCTCACTTAATGTGCTTTTTTATCGCAATCTTTAAGTCTTCAAGATTAAATTACTCGAATCTTACAATTTTTATATTCCATGAAGAACGTTCGCACTTTAAAGATACTTAAATGTCAATTTCAGAATATTTAAGACTTGCAACAAATATCTCGCACTTTTCTAGATTTTTTAACTTATCACTTTGGGGAGAGAAGACAAAAGAGTGACAAATGTAATAAAATCTGTTTGGCACTGCGCGGTTTCTTAGCGCTGTTTCCGGTATAGTCGTAGTGCAAATGGAAGATACGGATGAAATCTGGAGACAGTGTGGAAAAGAAGGGTATAAGGGGAGAAAGGAAGAAGGGAGAAACGGGAAAATCCTTGGATTCCGGTAGAGCGAGCTTAATAGAGTTTTATGGTAATGCGGCGTATATTTCTACATTTTCTTTCGCGGCGGCGGCAAAGGAAATCCGTGAAGCGGCGGAAAAGTTATTTTGATGTGTGCACTTCCGGGCTCAGCTTTGCTTTCTTGCGCAGCGAGAGGGGTCTCGTACTTAACGTCGGCTTCCACAATAATTCCGCCTTCCGTCTTCCGTCTGACGGATCCCGGAGTTTTCTCGTTAAATGGAAAAAGGGAGCTAAACGAGCCGGGTACTCCCGCACCCGCGAACATTAGCGCGGTTCATTAACGCGATTGTAAACGACCTGACCTCCCCAATCCTACAACGTCATTAGCATACTTACAATCGAAGATCGCGCTATGCTCGCGCCGGAAATCGCGGGGAACGAGTTCATGTTATCATCTTTACTTCCAATCAAGTTGCATCTTCTTCGTATCTGCAATCGCTATAACCGAGATTATTAGGTGTCTAGCAGTGGCTAATGTTATCTACATACTTATTAGACTCGTTTGCATTGGCCGTAATATTTGCATTCTCGCAATAGGATTATAATTGCAATAGTTGCTTCGTTTCAAGACCTATTTTTTTTATTTTTTTATTATAAAATTTATTTTCTTCTTTTACTTTGTTTTTTTTCAAGTAAAATTTAAATAACGGTTTTTTGTTATATCCGTATATAAATATTTTGTGTAGATATAATAAAAAAAATATTAAATTTTAAGTAAAGCGCTAAGTGGTCTATTTTTCAATTTTTATTGGTAGGACTGAATGACAAAATTCGTGTCGTTTTGTGTTGGCTCCAGGCCTCTTTCAAAAAAAGCTGAACACGGCGCACCAATTACAAGTAACAACAAGTACGATTTGTTGTTTGGCGTGACAACGAGTGAAGCTTTGTGGAAGTTTGCGGAGAAGGATGTCTTGCAAGGATTCGAAGGGGAAAGAAGGGATAGGATCATTCGCACATACGTAAGAAATGCCTACGTCTATCATCTCACCGAGATATTTTACACGGTGAGTAATACATTGTTTTACTTAATAAATAATCACGATTCTCTAATTCTTAGAGATTTTTAATTATTTTTTTTGATAAAAACAATTCCATGTAATAGTTCTTTTTCTTTTAAAATATCTATTTTTTAGATATTTATTATAGTACAACATTCAATACACAGATAATTCGGTGTGCCAAAGATAAATTATATTTATCGTACGGGAGTACGCAACATGCCGCGCATATTTGCGGCACGTGTATCGTTGCATTTGCGCGGAATTTATCGCGGAACATAATTGTTACGTTCCACACAACGATTGAAACGCGAGTGCCATTGCGTTTTATCGAAATATACCGAGCGACGATGCAATTCCATTTGGCCGACGTGTTATCGGTCCACGCCAGGAACGATGTGCGTTAGACATTACTTAATAATTACGGCCAATTAAATGATTATGACCGCGATAATACATTTTTACGATCGCATAATAGAACAAACATTACACAACTGAATGCGCTGCTTGTTATTCTTTGCACAAAAATTTTTGCTTAAAAAAAGTAAATTAATTTAAAAAACTTTCTCTTAAATTTACATTGTTTTCTCTTTATTTATTATACATAAGTTGTTTTAATAAGTTAACAAGATAAGATTTATTTTATTGCAGAGGTTATTTATTATTTAATTCGTGAAGCAAGCAGCTGATTTCCTGTCATATGTTTCCGTGACAGCGTAAATGTAATAGAAATTCGTTGTTGTCTAGGTGGTAAATGAATATACTGACTGGGAACGAACGGTGCAACATCCCGTCAACACAAAAGATGCATGCGTTCAGGCATTGAGCGATGCGCAGTTCGTGGCGCCGCTCGTACAGACCGGAGATCTCTTTACCCTGCGACACACTAAAAAGCCCAACAACCCCCATATCGCGCCGATTCCCGACAGCGAGAAGGAACCGATGCCCAAGACCTATTTCTACGTGTTCGACTATCAGATGAAGGACGGCGATTATCCCCAGGTAAATGCGATGACAAACACGCAGAAGTCATAAAGTGGAAAAATAATTTTAAAAAAACAAGTCTTGCTACATTAAGAGTTTATAAAATTTCCTGTTTTTACTTAAAAAAAACGGTTGTTTTTTAGAAAATATTTAGAACAGTTTTAAAGATACAATTTGATTATAAAATCTTTGTTTTGTCAATTCTTGAATTGCGATTCACTGAATAACAGTGTTTTGTTGTTTCCGCGGATATTTAGTCTCATTAATTGGTCGGTTGCAAAGATGTAAGTTTAGCAAAGGTAATTATTTGTTTGTTGGTGACGCGCGGAATAGCTTCATGTAACTACGTGTTGACTGTTTTCCTTCTGTCTCTCTCTCTGCCTTCGTGAGTCGGCTATTGCCGACTCAAATTATCGGCGTGTTTACGTTCAATTATGCACAGATTATGTTATACGCGTGGTGTTACATTATTGTTCTCCGCCGCGATGCGCGGCGACGCTTCCCATTATCAGTGCGGACGCAGGCTTTCAGACAGAATTCGAGGACGCGCGTATCAAATTATTTTCACGATATATCTCGTGAATCGCGCAGTTTCTTCCGCAAATTATTTAATCAAGTACAAAACCGATTTCTGTTTTACGAACTTCTCGTTATCTCAAGTTTTTTAATTTTATCGCCAGTCATGTCAATGAATTCGCGCCAATATTTCCCCTTTTCACTAACTTTTATAATTTCCAAAGAGATTAACAATTACAATCGGCTGATGAAGAAAGATGCGACAATGTGAGAAAACGCAACAGAGATCTCAAACCGATTCCCTAGTAAATTCGACGCGTGAGAACCCGTCGAGTCGATGATCGATCAACGAGTGGTCGATTAGCGGCGGATGGTGGTGTTTGAATCCGTTCTGGTTCTCCTAGAAACTCTTGTTGAGTAAATATGTGTACGGAGATCGCATCGCGCGCACCGGAATAATCGGTTGAATCGCGAGACTGTCGCGCGCGCTGCTTCCGATGTTTGCGATGCCATACCAACCACCCCAGCAGCGACGTCTAACATCGCCCGCCTTTATCTCACGGGACTTGTCTCTCTCTCTCTCTCTCTTCTCTTTCTCTTTGTTTGCTATCGTAAAACAGATGGAATCCTCCTCCACCTTCCAGTCGCATCCATAATTACTCCAAATAAATAGTTACGGCTTGGCAGCATATCAACTACTATAACCCGCAACTACAGTAACTATCAATCGAATTGATATCTCTTTCAATTTGGAATATTTCTACCCTAGATACCCCATGTCATGTGACATTCATACGTATTCATAGGTATTATTGAAACAATTCAATTCAAGCAGACGTTTAATTAATTATTTGAAGTAAAAGTTCGGGTTCATTAATAAAACGAGCTTTTGTACCCACGCAAACAACAATGCATAAATTATTCGTTCATTGGTTGCTCACGTAGTTTAATAAGTTAGATGATTTCGCGTTTGAAACTAATTACCTATGCGCGAGAGATGCTTTATTTATGAATGAGATTGAAATATCTTTGCGACGTTTTGTTTTTTTCTATTGTTGAAAGTATATATAAAGAAATAAAGAGAGAGAGAGAGAGAGAGACGGTTATATAATAAGAACGGAACGTATTCCTCGCATTTTGTGACGCTTATTTTCTTTGGCCACGAGAGAAATCCTTTTCCGAGACGAGATGCGCTATAGCGTCGACTCGGAAGATAATAGAGAGATTCGATTTACGATGGAACCGACGCACGTACGTCGAATATAATAAAAGACGTCGAGCATTGCCTCGTTTACAGTCAACACCTCGAAGCAGCCATTATGATTTCAATTCCATTTTAAACCTCGCTTTAAAATTATTGACTTATCGGATTAATATATTCGCCTTCTATCTTTTTCGAATTTTTATTCAGTCTTTTAAATATAAAAAAATATGAATTCATTATATTGAGTAGAAAATGCAACTGTCACATAGCGAAAAGGTTAATGTTCACGATGCGAGCTTATATATAATTGTATGGCGGTCGCGTACATAAGCCAAAAGACGAGAAAAGATCCTGTCGATGTGAGCAAGATGAAATATTCCAGTCATGTCACGCGCGCCATATGCACAGCAACGCGCCACGTTTATCCACAATGCAGTTTTCCTGCCTTTTCACATTTGTCTGCAATTCCTCGTGCAGACATCTGTAACTCGGTTTACATCTATGTAGATAATTCGTAAGAAAACGGCGCAGTCTTATTGACTAGTAAATTGATCTTACAGCGGCTTTATTTTATTTGCGCCTTAAAAGGTAAAAAGAATCCCGGTTAAGGTACTATCTTAATGGCCATTTAAATATATTTAATTGGAATGGCGGAAAATACACATAACACAGCGAGTGAGCAATCTACTATTTGCAAGGACGAAAAAACGGGCACAGACGTAGCCAAAAGAAAAGTTCTCTCTCACGAATTCGTAAAAGCTCTTTCGCGATAGCAACTTGTAATCTACCGGCAAAGTGAAAACGGACATTGCGGGTGGGTCGCGATCGATCCTGTCGGGAACGAACGAAATTTATCCCAAGCATCGTTGGGGGGATTTGCAAGGACCCATCGATACGCGGAGGATTTGCGAAGCCGACATTCAAAATCTATCAGCTCACGCGCCACCCCGTCTATTGCGGGACACTAGCTTCCTCGCGGATCCTTTTAAAAAGCTTCCTCGTGCTGTAATTTGATCGAGGACGATTTCCTTTAGTAGGATTTGCTTGCCGCGAAAAAAAAATAGTCGTAAATCTTTAGAACTGTAATCGTTCCTTCTGTGACTTAAATTTTTTTTTCAATCTTCTCCTACATTTCTTC
This sequence comes from Pseudomyrmex flavicornis, assembly GCA_014825475.1. Taxonomy (NCBI): domain Eukaryota; kingdom Metazoa; phylum Arthropoda; class Insecta; order Hymenoptera; family Formicidae; genus Pseudomyrmex; species Pseudomyrmex flavicornis. Next base: position 38,817 of record QVNW01000710.1, on the reverse strand, counting down.
ACGTGTACATACATATTAACTAGAAAAGTAATATTATTTAAGATAATTAATGAATTATTTTAGTGGATCAGAAATCTAACTCGTTTGAAGATAAGTGATCAATATATTGATAAAGAAAAAACGGAATGAAAATCAAATCATAAAAAAGAGTCGTCGTCGGGTCAAATCAAAGTTTCTATTGCACCACTCGTCGTGATTGCTATTTCTCCATCTCGCGCGAGGAAAATGAGAATATAACTCCGCTCTTTGCAAGCTCTCTCTTCTTTATCACTCATCCAAAGAGAGAAGTTAATGGCAGAGTAGGGAAGAAAACAGGGGTGGACAAACGGGAAGTCGATGGCAACTGCGACTCGGAAAAAAGCATTACGGGGAAATTTGCCTCCAAAGCTCTGCGTTCCACATCTTCTTCTTTAGCAAATCCTCTGAGTAAAATATTCTTAAATAAACATAATTTTATTGGAATTTGCTATGGCTTTTTATAAAAAAAAAAATTGGAAAACATTCAAATTCTTGTTTTATTTCCCATTTGCGATTCGAAGCGGAAAAAAGAGTTCATTTACCTCTCGTAGAACAATTTTATTGAAGTAAAAAGAGAATCTCTGCAACGTCAACCCTAGATCTAAGGTTTAAATTATGCCGTGACAAACGCGAAGAAATTGAAAGACAATGAAAAGAAGAGATCGGGGAGAGAGAGAAAGAGAGAGAGACAATGAAACGAATTATTTAATTAAAGCTATCCGGCGCACGGTTTCAAAACCGGACTTTCCTCCATTCTGTCGTGGGAATCTTTTACCGGCTAATTGGGGAGCACCCCGTCTAATGAGCGAAGAAAGGGAGCAAAACGACACGAAACAAAATGTCGAGAACCAACAAAAAATCTGGAACGAAGGCACCGCGAGTCTACGACGGAGATTATCCGTTTTGTCCAATTTCTTTCTCGTTGCGAGGCTCCCTCTCTCGTCCTGAGGATTTCTCTCCAATGTAAACGACGACCTCGCCGAAAATCCCCCGCGTTTATCTAAGCGTTTTCGAATAATTACGATATCCTGAAACTGTATAAATTAAAAAAAAATTCAATAGGTAATTGCAGTTCGGAACGCGCGTATCGCAATTATGGTGTTCTTTGTTTGAATTAAATATTTGTCACTTACATGTAATATTGTTTGAATAAATTTTATGGATGTTGTACATATTTATTACATATAAAAGAAATAATTAATCTTATATGACGCACTAAAACAATTTTATAGTGTTTTGAGACAGACTGAAATTAAAGAGCGCTCAGGAACTGGTTGAAACATATAAACGTTATGCAGAACAATATTTATCATGTCACAACAATAAATATGATATTTATTAACCACATATATTGATATTAAGGATAATATAATAACATTTAACATTATAATACAATAATAATAATTTATTATGCGTGTAAAATAAATGTACAATATAACGTAACATTATATAACAACATGTAAACAGGGATAAAAAGTTTTGTTTTTATCATTGCGACAGTTTTTTATCCGAAAATAGAGACGCGACGGCGCAAAATTATCGTTTCTTCGATATGTTCTTGTGAAATATTTTTGCTAACTCGCAGAATACACATTGCATGCGCGAAGAACGCATCAGCACAATAAAATATTCATGACAAAGTTTACGGATGTCAGCTGTCGTAGTTGCTGAGCATGGTTAACACGAGACGGCTTAATATTCGCGCCCGCTAAAGCACAATTAAATTATTTGTTCCTCTAAAATATGCAACGCCGCGCTTGTTATGTATGCGCTTTTCACGTGAACGCTCACGCAACAGGTATTTATGCGATTTAGAAAAATAGCGCACGCCCGATGGGCCCTCGGTAGCGCCAAGTAATTTACACCCTGTCATTTGCCGAGTGACACTGACAATCACTGACTAACGAGCTCGAAATTTCGCGGATTTTGTGTAAAACGGATCGCGGACAACGTTTTACATTTTCTATAGCGAGTTGAAATATGTAATAACATAAGAAAAAAATAATAATATCAGAAAAATATGTTAGAATATCTAAATTGTGTAAAAATATATTTTTAATATCGATACATATGTATTGTTTCAAAACTTTGATATCTTTTTTCTAAGTCTCAGAGTTTAATAAAAATTCTTTTCAAAAAAAATATATCGCTCAACAATATCTCTGCATTAGAATTAATTGGTGTTTTTTGTTGCGCTGTTGCTCCGTGTCACCGTAAATTGCCGGAGCTTTGTTGTTTCTGTAAATGGACTCTCTTCAAAGCGTCATTAAAGAGCTCAAGGATTAAATGCCAAATGCCCGCAAGCACCGGTATAATAAAGCAAAAGAAGGATGCACGCGCGTTCGTAGAGAAACAGCCGCCAAATAGACGCGCTTTCAAACGGATGGCGCCATTTGGCGGAAAAAGCTTTGCCATTTTATGGCGGCTGTCCGACAATTTGCATGCTCGTTCTTCCTAGTTTTGACGGGCAAACGAGCGCTGAAACGCGCTCGTAAGCTTAGTCACAAAACGCGGGGAGAAGTTTGCGATCACGAAGTACCGCTATGCTCGGATCCAATCGAAACGCTCGCGAACGAGCGCGAACCGTCAGAAACTACCGTTCGGGATCAGTAACAATCGAGCTGAATAATGACCCAACTCCATTGATGAGAAATGTCAAAATTTATGCTCTAGATTTCCACTTCTCGTGGCTTCTATTCAGCGAATACGCTCTGTGGAAATTCTCAGCCATTCGAACCTTCTAGCTGTATTGTTAGTAATTGCTCTTCTGTCCCGCAACGTTTACAGTTAACAGGCAATTCCGAGGAAATAAAACTTCGACATGGACACTTACATGAGGAAAACTTGAGATTATACTTTGAACATGAACAAATTTAATTTATGAAAAAATATACAAATACAATTAGTTTTGTTTGCTCGATAACTAACAAATTATTTCTGCTATTTTATTTAAAATTTTTTCCAACGAAAATTGATAATTATTTTACATATGTATATATATCGCCATACATATAGAACTACGCGCCAGTTAGTCAACAGATAAGGATCAACCAATGTATATGTGTCGACAATGTTCCCTTCGTGTCTTATTCGCGCGCACGTGCGATCTCATTCGATACGGAAATAATAACTAACAAAGACAATAACGTTCGCATTCCCGTCAGACTGAGCGCCTGATCCGCATCTGAGTCGCCATTTATACTACGGGAAACGTGAGGATGGAAGCCGATCGCGTTTCCGCTTGTTCGCTGGGAATTGCCGCGATCGTTCCGTGACGAAAAATTCTCACCGAGTCCAACTTTTTCCATTTAAATTTAAATTCACCGTTGCCATTCGAAAAGAAATAATCGCAATGCTCATTTCACAATAAAAACCGATGACAGTTTCGCTAATTCTGTAGGATTTTTATCGTCAATTGTTCCTCATCCTCAGAAAGAAAGAGGATATTTTCATAAAACAATAAGTTTTCTTATTAGAAAGTAATCAGAAATTATTGATAAGATTTGCAGAAAGATACGAACGGTCGCGAGGACAAACAAAGCGAGAAACTGTTATTTTTCGGAGAGAATTAGAAGCGTACAGTTAATAATTGACGCGGCAAATGGAGAGCACGTAGTTATGCGCACGGTTGTCCGCATACCAAAGGGGACGTGATGTATTACGGCAGAACGCTATTGTCACGTTATTACTAGGGTAGCTACTGTCACAACGTTACAACGTTATCTCGTCAGCCGGCGAGATTACGATATGATAAATTAATCAAAATTAGAGACCGCGGATGCTAATTAGTAGCCGGTATCGTATATACACGTCGTACCGCATGTTCTTCAACATTCATTTATTACGTTCGTACGTTTCTCCGGGATCTTATTGCGTAAATTATCCTACGCCATCTCACATGTCATATTTTCATGTAATTGCAAATTGAAATCTTTTTTGCATCGCCATCATATAAAAACAGAAACAATTTCGCGAAAAGAACACATACCGCGCGATCCTGCGAATTAATTGCGACAGAGAAATCTCTAACTTCTGCGATTTACTCCATCGCTATCAGTGAAAACGGGATGGCGTTACTTTCAATGGCGCTTCGTATTGCCGCATCCTATGACACGACGCGGTTTAACCGAAGTACGAATTGAAATTTGCCGGCATCTGCGGAACGTCAGGAATGCCTGCCGTGATCCTGTTGGTATCCAAGAGTCGGTAGGGGTTGCGAAGGTAGTATCAGTACGAGGCGAAAAAGCGGAGGTCCAATCGCGTCAACGAGATTACATCGTAGAATTTCATGCCCCTCTTCTCTCTCTCTTTCTCTCTCTCTCCGTAGTACCGAAATCAAAATCTCTCCTCCTCGTGTTTTCGTTTATGGCCGGTTGATATGAGATCATCAGCAAGCTGTATTAGGCGAGAAAGCTGCTCATAGCGATGTTACAACCAACGGTTTCACATACTTACGAAGTGACCAAATGTAAACGCATATTACACATTTTATTAGAATTTAATTTTAACATAGATTTTTGTTGTAGCAAAGGCTTCTCCAATAAACAGTTATTAAAACTTCGACGTTACTTTAGATGTTACTAAAAAAAAAAGAAATAAAACAGACATGCGAAATCGTTCAGCATAATACAGACGATTTTCGTAGTACAGTCTTCGTCGTCGCGCCGACGCCATTTCGTAACTGTTAAACTGACGTTCTTACAAAGGCGGCGTAATGTGGCTCGGAAGCCGCTCTCTAGCTACGAAGCGACATTAACAACGCGTTTCTTGCGCGTCTACCAACTCGCGGGATTCTCCAGTAGCGCAAGTACTTTTACCCGACGACGACGATTCTACACGCGCAACGCGAAAACCCGGAAGGATGTTTCACGCTGGGTGATGTTGGATGTAAATGTTCGGCCAGCAAATGTTACTGATAAAAGGGAATTTTAAATGCGTTAATCTTCTTGATAAGTGTCAACGAAATATGATGAGACGGGAATGAGAAAACAAAACATTTAGAAACACAAAGAAACAAAAATGCAAAACTAAGTAGAGAAATAATATTTTGAGAGATAAGTACATAATGTTTTTCAGTTTGCACAAAAAGTGCAATTGTATCATTATATTATCTGTGCTTTTAAAATACAATTACAATTCTCTCGTGTGCTTAATCAATTGCAGAACATGGTGAAAAGAATAATAGGCTGCATTTTCAAAAGATCGATAATATATTCCACGTTAACGGAGTTTTAATAACTGCGAGCAATCCCGGCGTTTTCTTTAGTTCGACATTTAACCGATTTCTTTTTTTTTTTCGCTTTTGTCGCGCTGACCTCTTCTCGCGAAATTATTTTTTCCGTTTCCCTCTTACATCCCTACTACTAAGTTCTCAGAGCGGATCAGCAGAGCTCAAAGCATTCTTCTATACTGACAATGTTCTCTTCCCCATCTTTCCTGTCTATAAAAGATCGGAGGGAGAGTATAATATCTTAAAAGTCGACGGATAGCAATCGACTTGACGAGAATTTTTTTATTCACGTGTACAAAGAAGAAACATTGAAAAGATCACGTACGTTTTATACAGAAATTTGCTGAAATGTCCGAATATGTTAACATTTTATAAGAAAAACAAAATTCGATAATGTTCTCTTGTAAGAGTCTCTAGTGATTTAGCGTACAATTCTTGATGCTCTTTTGGATTATGCGGAGAGAAAGAAAAGGGGGTGTGAAATTTTCCCGTGGAGAACAATATGGCCGAGTCAAAAGTGATGCTTCGCAGGTAAGCTTGCGTATTTCTCTTTCCCCCGCTAGTGAAAGTATTGAAGCCAGATAGAGCTGTACGCGCAATAAAGAACGATAATGCTCACTACGCTCTGAGATACACAAGAAAACCGTAAAAAGGTATGGTTGCGCCATTATGCCGTTGCGCGGGCGCGTGCTTACAGCAAATTTATAGCAGCATTATTCCTATCAACAAAGACATCATTGTTATAGCTTCTAAAGTCGCATGAAAAACTAAAATTCAACGATGTTCGAGCGTTCCTATAACTTCACATTCTTTTGAGTCGCGCGCGAACGATATTATAATAATAGATTATTTCAGCGACAAATCATTTTTCTTCTGGAAAGGACGAGAGGAAGGGAAACGAATTAAAGAGTTTCGACAAAAGCTCCATCTGTTTAAAAAAAAAAAAAGATTTTTTAATTTAGAGATTTTTTAATCTCTGGCGTCCGAATATACATAGATAATCCGATTGAACTTTTCGCTGATGCAATCGGCGGCGCACGGTCAAAAAATAAATTTTCACATCAACGACAACGTTGTTCCATGGTTTATGCGCCGAGCTTGTCTTCTATTTGTAGCGTTAAACCGTGAAATTGCGCTCGGCCGTTGCACTTGCGACTGCGATTGTCGATGCCAGACACGCCGGAAGTCGACTTTATGGCAGCGCCGGGCGTGCGCGCATACGGTGGACGAACTTGAGGCCGAAAAGGGGAATGAAATTGGAGCGAAAAAAGAACTGCAGAATAAAAACTAAAAGTTACGGGGCGGCTGCGAGACCCGTGCCAAAAAGGGTTGAAAGCGCGCGCGACGTGAGCGCGCTCTATTCTCTTTCCCTCCGTTGTTCTTTCGTTTTTCGTTTTAATTTCACGCCCGCGCCAATTTTCGGGCTTTTCGCGAGCGCGCGCGCGAGAGAGAAGAGGTCATCGGCGTCGATTTATTATGTCACGCAAAAGAGCTCAGGACAAATCGTTGGAAATCTATTCTCAAAGAAGAGATCGGACCTGTGCAGCCGCGTCATTAATTTCTCGCATTCAATAGACGCGGCTGTAATCAGAACGAGACACGCTTTTAAATTTATTTTATCTTTTATATATATTTATTGAAACTTCCGTATAATTCGAACTTCGAGCATTTATGTGCGATAAAAAACAAAAAACGATAACACACGTTAACGCACTGTATATCAAAGTGACAATCTCTAAATGCCAATATTGCGTCGAAAAAAAAATCCTATTTAATCAGAAAAATACACGCGCGCGAGTTGATCACTCGCGAAAATCAAACTCGTTCTCAATCATGGCGTATCGATTACCCCGGTAGCGAATCGCCCCAGTTGCTAGATGTACATTAATGAAATTAATGGGTAGTCGTAGCAGTCGTACATTACCGGTTAGCCAACGTTCTCGACAATGACAGAACCTAGTTGGCAAAACAACTTCGATAAAGCTCCGGATTCGTTCCAACAGTGACGAATACGCAACACAAACATTTTGGATTTGGGTTTCTGCGTTTCATATTTTATCCTCCTCTCTCTCTCTCTCTCTCTCTCTTTCTCTTCTTGGCTTTGTTTTGCTTCCTTCGCGTCTCTATTCCCTTTATTCTCTTTCGTGTAATTCGGTGCGAACACAACACGTACACATTCATTATTTTATTAATATGTATTGCTGATGTATGTTTACTTTTTGATAATTATATGCTCTAAAAATTAATTATTGTTCTCTTCTCTTTGCTTCCTTCTATGTCTTTTTTCCACTCCGTGCTCTCTTTCCCACTCGTTTCTCTCATTACGGTTATCGTCTCTACCTTCTCTTTAGATTGGCGGAACAGGCAGCATCTTAACTCCCTGCAGTACCGATTCGGAACTAAGCTCGTCTACTTGGCAAATGCCCTTTCGTGCGCCATTCGGCACGGACGTGTACGTACGTAATCGCCTTAGAATCGTCGATTCCATTCCACTGCTTGCTAGAACAGATAGCTTTCTCGATACGGTGGACTCGCCGCCGTCTCTCAGATCGATTTCGGAGACTCGGTATAGTCTTAGGTAGTCCAAGATACTTGTCTATGATATCCAAGAAATGATAATCTTGGATATTACGAAGATAATTTTTCGAGATCTCTGATTTAAATAACCACAAGATTTAGAAATATAGTTAAATATTGCTTTAAGCAATAAAAGATTTAAAAAAGGAGCAAACATAACAAATTACGTGTTCACTCTCGCCTCATCCTCATCTCCGGCTGCGGATGAACTTCGTCATTGGTTAGCGAATGTTCCGCCCCAGAACGTCGTTAATTCTCCGGCGAAGACGCCAGAGAAATTGAATCGCATCTAACGTGTCCGCGATGATCGAGCTTGCGGATAAGCTCGTGCCAACGACGGCCATTTCTAAAATCCCGCGACTAGTATTAAATGGTACATTTCTGATTTATAATTCGCGCTTTTTACGGCAATTAAAGCGGAAAAACGCGTCTTCGTTCTCATATATATGTATCAGCTGCGGAATTTATCGCAATTAACAATCGCAACATACGCGCGACGTTTCTGTACGTTAATATATAAAATATATTTAGCTTTTTTATTTTCACGATGTAAAATTGCACTTCAAGCGAGTTCTTTCTACAGCTCAATTATTGCGCACGTAGTACAACAACATGAAAAAAAGAGGAGAAAAAGAATTTTGAACTCGCTAACTTTTATCCTTATTTTGTTTACAGAAGATGGGTTCAGTGCATGGCGAAGAACTTCCATTCGTCTTCGGGGCGCCTTTATGGGTGGAAGGATTTGGCCATTTTCCGAAAAACTATACGAGACTGGAAATGGCGCTTTCCGAGAGTATCATGCAATATTTTGCGAACTTCGTGAAAACCGGGTAAGTGAATTATACGAAGTTTAATCATTCTGTTGAATGAAACCTTTGCGAAAATCGCAAGAAGTGTCGCAAATATCGTAAACTTGTTTGCAAACGGACTAACTTTCACCTGAACACGTTTGCTTAAACTTTGTTCGAATTTTTAATTTTTCCTCGTGAATATATTAAAAACATTTTTTTTCTTTTTCTTTTGAGTCAAGTGTAACATCGCACGCGCGCACTTGGCGTACGCACCACTTGCGGAATCAATTTGCGGCAGACAAAAAGAGGCACATAAGCTTCGAAAAGTCTAATTTTCCATATTTATGAATGAACGCGCGCGCGCGCACGTCGGGCAAAAACTCGGCTGATAAAGGGTGAGTGATAAGAGAAAAGAAAAACGTGTAAATGGTGGCCGCAGGGCGGAAAGAGAATAGCGCTGGCGAAAATCTGGCGAGCAGATTAGAAACGAATGTATTTGTTTCTGGGCGTGTTTGCGTCGCACGCGTAACGCGAAAGAAATTTTCGTGTTCCGAATATTGTTTCCGCTCGTTTATCGCGGCAGGTCTGTATTATTTTTTTTCAAAGTGTTCCGAATCTGCAAATACTTTATATCAACTGCGCATGTGCGCGTGTCGCGCCTATCAATAATATCGTAAAAAACTATGCCAGTAAATATTCAAAAAAAAAACAAAAATACACATGAAATATTCATAAGCGCGAACATAAATTCGTCTGAGTTCGCGATCAATAGCGCGTTTGTTTGCCAAAAACTCCACTTATTGACAATCTGTTACTGTAAAATACAGGAAAACATCAATAATTGAATTTCGAGAACGTCAGACTTTCATAATCTGTATACACATTTATGATATATGGGAATTGATTGGATTTAATTAATTTGATTTGTCAGTTTTGGACGCACTCTTTGCGATAAATTTTGTAAAAAATCTTGAAGATAAATATTTTATTAAGTATATGTAATTCAAATAAACATAAGTTAAAACTTTCTACCGAAAAAAATTCAAGAAGTTACCAATTCGAAATATTATATATTTTTTTAGAATTTCAGTCAAATATAAATTTTCTAAAGCCAGAGGGACATGTTATCCCCAAGAAAGAGCTTGCCTAGGATTATAGGAAAATTGGACGATTTGGTACCCCGTAGAATTGCCTTCGGAGTGTACAACTGTTATACAGCGATGCAGCCACACTAAGCCAGCTTTTACGTATTTAACCATGTAGACGTGTGCGTGACTTCACGAAAGCGCAAATGGAATATCGACGAAAACATGAGATACATATATTTCATACAGTAAAACATTTCACTGAGAGATCGTATCCTTATTTTTGAGAATTATTGCATCTCTCTCTGGAATTCTCGAGAAAATAGAACATGTCTACTGCGCAAACATCTTTTCGCACAGACATCGGTATTTTCCGCAATGTAAAAATTTATCTAAAAATATTTAGCTTTATATTTAGTTTTAGACTTTACTTTTTTTCAAAGTGTAACGGAATTTTAAAAAATTGAAAGATATTCTATTTTCCAGAAAAAAAGAGATGTGCTTCCTGAAATAAAAGTTCATGAGGTCGGTTAATTTATTTAATCAATCCTAATACACAAAAGATTTGTACACATATAACTATATATTTATGAAATATTTCCTTTTCCCGTCATGCGTATTCATTGAAGTACGATTACTTTAGAATAGAATTAGTATCTCTCACACGTATCGCATTTCTATCCGGCGATTTGGTACTCAAAAGATTCGAAATATCGATCTCTCTTCTTGCATACATCAGCGATGCATCGATGAAGCGAATTTCACGTCGCTCGAAGCGACGACAAGCATTGGGAACATCGTTGGCTCGTTTTGGCGCCGCTTTTGCATATTCATCGAAAGGACGAAGAGGTTAAACGAACTTTCGCATATGTCGCCAATAACTTTGTAGTTTCGCGGTAGACCCCTCCACACGTGGCTTAACTTCGGCAAGAGGGGCGTGTCTGGAACAATGTGTATCGACACGCACGTGGCGTGTGTTCGGAAACAGGCAGACGCGTTTTGTATATAGGACACACGTATAGACGTATCTCGTGCAACGAGAGTTTCCTATATAAAAGGCCTCTCTTTTTTTCAGCTGAAATTTGCCTTCGTACACAGCGTATATGACAAAGAAATTGAAGTAAAACAACTTTTAAATTAACATCGATAATGTCGTTTTAAAGTCATTTAAAACAACATTGCCAACGTTAAGTTTAAATTAGTTCGCTAATGAAACAATGTTTAGCGAAGAGTCCAGACGTTTTATCAGTGTTTTCCTACACGCGTGTCTTGCTCAGAGAAGTTATTTTCGCGAATATATATTAACGTGATAGAAAACTCAATGATCGAACGTGATCTTTTTTAATTTACAACACATGCGCGTATACACAAACCGGCAGTGATTGCGGGAATTTGGATATATTGATTCGAAATTCTCCGTTATGCTACCAACGTATAACACCTTGCTCGGAACATTCCGTGTAGACGGTAACATGCGAGCACATCCTGTGCGCGATCACGCACAGGGCGACGTAGTTTGTCTCACGTAATTCCTGTGTATACGTGACCGCGTCTGAACTCGAACCTCAAAATTACTCGCATTGTATTATACATGTCGTGGCAATACATGCGCAGACGTGTTGATATCGTCGACCGATCCGATTGGTTAATACGTGACATCTCGGAGTTTGTGGGTTAGTTTCGTGTAGTTATTGGTAAGTCGACGAAAATGTATATCGGCGAATTCATATATATAGGTATATGGAAGCAGAAACACGCGCGACCTCAAACTGCAACACGTTACGAAACCTTCTTCTAAGATGATAGATACGTGGCTTACTGCTGCAAACTTCTCATGAAGACCCACAGTTTCTTGAATTTTTTGCAATCAAAATTGTTGTACGCGTTTAATTCTCGGAACACTTAATTTTTTTACTACTTATTTCTCAACAACTTTAATTTACTCGAATTTCTAAGCAAAAACTCGGTTTTCTGAGTTTCTTGATGCGTTAACGTTTTTACAAACCGCTGCAGTTTACTTAATATCCGAACAGTTGAATGTGAAAAAAATCTACAAAATTTTTCGATAGAAGTTTTGCGTACATACATCGTTAGAAAAAAAAGTCCTAGGAAATCTCTGCGGCAATTAAGCGTACGTGAGTTTCCGGGAGGTCAACTTCAAAAACCAAACGCTTTTCGTCATCCCTTTTTTTACCATTAAAACGTTAGGATAACGACGGACAGGGAGGCTTCCCGTGGCTTTAAAAAAAAATTGTGCAAGTACACACAGATGAAAACGAGCCGCGGTGATTTCGCGCGCGGTTGCGCATTCATCTCGGGATTATAAATCATTGCTCAAATGCTCATTTCGGCCAATAAGCGCGGCAAATGTAATTCAAAATAAACATTAAAAATCCGTTTTCGCTTACGGACCGCGTACCATCACGCATTTTATTGGCCACTGAAGTGATATGACATTGCTGGACACGACGTGTGTTTGTACATGTGTGTTCGCTTAAAAAGCAAATTTGTAAGCAACACAGAAAATGCCGGCAAAATGACTTTAAATAAATTTAGCACGCTTTTACGTATCTCTCGTCCATATATGTACGTTGTTCGCGATTCAATTCTTCAAGAATAATTATTCACATCGTTTATTTTTACAATTGCAAACACCCGATTGTTTTACAAAATGTATGTTCTAATGGCAATTATTGCTCGTATAAATCTACCAATTCGAATGTGACACGGATTTGTGCGTGATAATTTCCAAATAAATTTCTTGACGCGAAGAAATACAGTATCTAGATTTCATATAAAGTTTGACATTTTTGTTGTCAAGCACGTTGCCGTTTCGCAACACGTGCAACACACAGAACATCTCCCAAGGTGGACTTCTTGAAGGTAAACTCTTTAAAACTAATAGACAAATGTCTTGTCCGACGAGAAAGAACGAATTGTAACAGATGTTAGTTCGCCGAATGTCATCACGGTAGCCTCTCCGCACAGTTTCCACCCAAATTGCATTTTCTCAAAACCAAAAAGTTTACCTACTCCGTCGGACGTGATCGGTTTCTTATTACGAATAAACTCTCGTTTATTTTTCACGGAAAATAAAAAGATTTCGGAGACTTAAAAATAGATTATCAATAGTTTATTAGAAATAAAAAGATACAAACTCACGATGAAATGTAGAGTTAAAATGCGGGAAAAAAGTTTTTTTTTTAATCCAAACAAGAAAACTATTTTAATCCAAATTCAAGAAAACTATTTTTTAATGTCTTTACAATTTGTAACGATTCTCCGAAACGTATCTCAGTCGCGTTCGTGAAAATCGTTAATTCAACGAGGGCGGAGAAGACCTTCTTCAAAAGATCAAGATGTTTCGCTTTGAAACGATGAAATCGCTCTTTTTCTCTCTTTCTCTTATGGTACAGAGAAAAAAGTACGATCTATATAGAGATCCCGCGTTGTCTCTTTACAGAGCTTTGTACGATGTCAGACCAATCTACCACCGGCACAATCTCTACTCGAATGCCCTCTCCATTTCCATTATTGGTGAGGAGTCGCCTGGCGCACACACAATGGCGAACGATTGCTCTATTCGCTGCGTTCTTGGATATAGAGAAGGTCCTGAGAAACGTGTGTAACCACGCTGTAAATGTCGATTTTATCAAGACTATGATCATATACACCCACACACACACAACGCGCACGTAAAGTGTATCGAAATTGCCAACCGCATGTCTGCATAAACAATTTTTACGTGCTTATTGATTCGTATAAATATATATTCAGAAAAAAACGCAGATACGTATTGCGCTGCTACGTATCACTCTGAGCGCAAACATGTATATACATACGTTCAGAGTTGAATGAAATTCAACTATTAATTTACTGGAACTGTAACGACTCTCTTATTTTCATATTCCATTAACATGGCGTCAATCAAGACTGCTAGTATCGTGTGGTACCGCGTTTTGATCAATTTGCGAAAGATTACATAAACAAATTTTTAAATCAACGTGTTACTTAATTTTCTAGTTGCGATACTTTTTTTACGGTTACATATTTCTGTCGTGTTAGTTTTAACGCCAGTCAAATGCCAGTTACTGCTATGCGCTAGATTGGCGTTAAAAACACTCACGACACGTTGATATAATTCGATGTGTAATCCTGTACTACGGTAATCGCGATTAAACTCGAGTGATTAAATGCTGTAAATCTACTTTGAGATGATCCGATAGATATCGCTGCCAGTGCTGCCTGTCCATAACAGCCGCGTAAACTGCAATCGATATTTCGCACTTCGCAATTAGTGTCGGGCGTATAATGTCTGAAGCTATTAGATAGTCAACTCGATTGTACTGATTATATAGTTGCGTTTTTTTGAAACAATTCAAGAAAGTATCTTGAGCAATCGATATGTAAATTTTGAAATTCACAAATATTTAAATTGTTAGATTTTAAAACACTTTAGAAAAATTGAAGTCTCAAATATTTTACAGTTTAAAATTTATCTATGTATCTTTGTGAAATCTTTTCACTGTTTAATCTAAGGTTTTTTGTAATTAAATGTTAAATGTTTTTAAAAATCCCGGAGAAATTGTACTACAGTAGTCATGTCTCTGTAGTACAAAAAATATATCCATCTGTTTGTTAAATCTGAGAGTCAGTAGATATAACAGCGCCATTATACGTGCCATTTACTGCTTTAATATTTTCGGATAATGTTCTGTCATGTAATGGCGCGATTTGGAAATAACGACGGCCATCGATCACGTATTTATTATCGGAGCGCGAGGCGCAGTTTATCATAATTTTACAGCAAATAGAGCCGTGTCCATACCATCACACGTCGTAATTCAAGCTTGACTGACACTAACTCCGCGGGATTATCCCTTCTGCTCACCTGAACTCGTATCCTGTACCGGTATCTATCTTTTGGAATGACTTTGAGGTTTAATCATTGTATTGTCGGGAACCGATGATTAACGTGTCGATATAATGAACCAATTAGTTTTTATATGTGATATGCAAAACTGATATATAAAAATTATATATACATATATATAAAATATATAACGACAACTTGTATTTTTTTTACGGTAATTTACTTGATCTAGTTATATGGAGTGCATATAAAGATTTATCATAGATTTACTGCTTACAGTAGTTTATACAAGAGATTTTATGAAAAAGATAAGAGAAGTTTATAAAAAAAATATTCAAATACAGAAAATTCAAATACAGAGTGCGAATTAATTGGAACGGGTGAACAATCAAATTATCTAGTGTATTTCCGTTCTTCTAGATAATTACAATAAATGTAACGTTCCCGTAACTACGTATTCGTTTGCACAGCCAACAGTGCGAATCGACGATTATGACGTAGGTTGGTGTAAATAATAATTTAGTGTAATTGTCAAAGACTAAACAGTACGACCGTTCGATAACCGCGAATGCGGCAATCGCAAACATCGGCCAATGCTCGTCCCCCTGTCCTTTACATCTTTCCCCCTTAACTGCGCAACCACCGTACTTTACTGTCGTAATCCGCGCGTAAACTCCACATAATGCAGACATACGCGGCAACGTGCCGTCGAAGCTGCCCTTAATGCCCCTTGGTCTATGACTAAATCCCTCCGCAGCAACACGTTCCTGTAATCCTTCTTCAGTAAGCAAGAAAACGGATGGGAACGGATATAAGTTTCGAAATCATTCGTACATGCAAACCTGATCTAGTTATTTGTTTACCGTTATCTTCAATTTCTGGCATCGCGGAAGAAGAGGAAGAACAAGTAGATAAAAATGAAACTACATCTCCTAACGCACAAAAACAAACTAGCATATTTATAAAATGCGAGAGATAAAAAGAGCAACAATTATCGTGGCTTTCGCGAAAATTGAACAGAAAGCGCAAACGATTTTCAACTTCGCTCTAAAGCAAAGTCACTCCACGCATAATCGTTAAAGATCTCGTCGTTTACATTGCAAATAATTAGCCGGGACAAACTTTGGGCTTCATCAACAAGAGGGAAAAAGAGAGAGGAAGAGAGTTCTCGTAATCTCTAAATGTTGTTAATTACACCACAGTTGGCTCAAAACTTTTAACCCTGATTCAAGCACACGTTTCATTGGTTCGAAGGACCCTTAAAAGTTCCTGTTATTTCGTGGCACGTTTCTCGTTTTCCGACTCAGTTTAGACGAATGAACAAAGTGGTAATTACACCGTATACTCGTTAACTGGGCTTACCAACAAGAATCAGCAATCGGCTTCGCGTGAGTTGGAAAAGCCCGCGGTAAAAGTGCGTATATAGCTCTCTTTTAATAAAAATAGTACACACCGCGTATATAAAATCATTCGTTTGAAACTTAGAGTAGATTTAAAATGTTTTTAATGCAAAAAACATGGTGAGATAACACTTTCACAATTACTAAACGTTTATATCTATACAAATATTAATTGCTTATATAGTGTATATTATACTTTACAAGAATATATACTTTACAATTAAAAAAATATCTCTACAACAGCTGCTTCGTAAAACAAATCGACTAGTAAATCTTTGCTAGATAAATAAAAAAATCTTATATACATTTAAAAAATATTATATGATATTTTACTTTATCAAACAACATCACGATCTCTTTTGTTGTTATATCAATGAACCTTCAACACGATGACTCAGTGTGAATTCCGCCGTGAAGCGTTACTCGAGGCTGTAATCCAGATGGATTTGGAAATTCGCAGGAAGCATTGTGGTTCCTTGGAGGAAGGAAGAGCGTTATAACGACTCGGTACGGCATTCCGGGGAGAGAGAGCATAGTCCATGATGCCGCTAATGCTTTCCATCCCTCCCCGTTACCGTGTCGCGCGCGCGCTTCGTAACCGCAAAACCTGCTCGTGTCTCTCTCACATCGGGGGAGGAAAGGAGGGAGGATGGTGGCTCCAAGGGGGCGTGGGAAGAGGCAGAGCTTAATTACGCACTACCTGGATATGCACGTTGGGTAAATTGCTATTAGTGGTTTCGGAGACACGTTAAAATGGTTACCACAGCAACGGCTTTCATTTCTGTCTCAATGACAAAGGGAACGATGAAGAGTGATGAGCGCTCGGCTTTGAGCTATATGCGGGTATCAGTTGCTGCGAGGTTCATTGGATCCTCGTGTATGCTTTCTCGCGACGTACAAAAACGAGAAGTAGTAAGATGTATAATTAAAAAACTGTAGCAAAAGATAACGTGAACTTGTCGACATAATGTTACATTGACAAAAAATAAAAATACATTGTGTAAAATTGCGTGTACTTAAAAGATATAATAAACTTATAATTTTTATGTATTTTTTATAAGTAAATATTTTAGATTTTTATGTGATCTCCCATATAAAATAACAGAGAGAATTTGTCTGTCGAAAAATGTGCTGAAAACCGAATTGTCTTTAAATAACATTCTTTACTGTTCTCTCAATTTCATAATATTATATACATATAAGAGTTGCAAAGCAAACTTTTGTGTAAAAACATGGAGCTATTTCATTATTTAACCTACGTATCGAATACTTGAGAAGCGAAATATACATACCTGTTCGTAATAAATCTTCTTTAGTCCAGATCACGATCTCCCACCCTAAACCAATGTTCTCGCACAGAAGGTACGTCTCGAAGCCGAGATGATGATTAATAATCGGGTAGGGTGGATGTTCCGAACGGTGCATTTTTTATCCGCGTTAATACGAGACTACTTTCGTATCGTCGTAACGAGAACGTAGAAGAAGACGAGGAGGACGAAAAGAAGGGCGCAGGGCGGGGGAGGGAAAGGGTGAGCCGACAGGGCAATGCATCAGCGGTTAATGAGCAAACTTTAATATTCTCCCGGACTAAAACCTACCCCTTACCACCACCTATCTTCTACCGACCACGAGCCAGCCCCTATGTTCCGGAACTCGGAAAGAGGGGTACGCGGAGAAGGAGGGTGGGATGACACGGCGAGCGCGATGCACACGACTGCCATAATTATTGTGCGCCGGCGGAAGAAAGGCGAAACAACGGCGAATATAAGCGGGGATGAAGAGCGCGCGGGCTGTTTGTATGGTAGGGTAGTGAGGCGGTTGCGCTCGCGGCACGCAACGCGACACGTTCTTTTTGGCGGGATTCGGCTTCAAAGTCGTTCGCATTCATTAATTTCATGGGAGGTCCAATTAGAGCGACCCGCGTGTTCCGGTTGAACACTTATACGGTAAAAAGAGAGTTTTTTTTTTTTTTTTTATAACGCTTAGATTGAAATCTCGGTAAATAACTCTTGTCACGTTAGATCTTATTTAATTGCTGCGTAGCGTATTATTCACATATTCTCTCTTCTTCATCATTTAACATTTAAATTCTTGATACTTAATAAAGTCGAATATTTTATCTTTTTTTCAAGTAATGAAGCATGATCTTTTGACACATTATTTATCTACATATGATTCATGCTACTATTAATACATAATGCAGACTGGAATGATAACCCAAAAGAAAAATGTGTGTGTAGAGCATAGCTTTGCTGTGCAATATAGAAACATAAGGAAAGGAAACTATGTGCTCTTCCTTTCTATGCTTTTCTCTTCTGTGCTCTTTCCTACTTCCTCATCGTACATTCTAAAAGGGACGTTAAGCTCGAATATGAAGCTTTTTCGCAGGTATCAGCAGGAAATTCTGCAGCGCCGCGACCAAGAATGTGTTAACGACTTATGGAGAGAATGTAGGAGAGAGAGAGGAATTGAGATAGGAAGAACCTGCTTAGCACACACAGTACAACAGTGATGTACTGCCTTTTGCAATTACGGTTCCGCAGCATGGTGATAGTGCGCAAGTAGTTTTAATTCGTTTCGTTGCGGAGAAAAGTCCGCGCCTGTGTAACAACGCGGACTGAATTTCGCAGCGAAATTTCATTACGCTAAATACTAACAGAACGAAATTTTCAATATTTGATTTCGAATCTCCGGCGAACATTTGCATTAACTCTGAAACGTTAATAGGAAGTAAATCGTCAAATAATGTTAATATGATTTCATGTATGTATGATATCCGGACGAGATCCGGTACGCGTTTTCCGACAATGAAAGAAGAGAGAAAGAGAGTTAAAGCAGGATGCAAAAATAGTCATCTCTGATTTGTAAAAGCTTTATTGCAATATAGCTGTATTTTAAACAATTTAAAAATTGCAAACATATGATTAATATTAATAAATCTCATTAATATTTCGAAATGTCTCTTTTCGCATTTCTTTTTTTATAAAATTAAGTTTCAATTAAGTGGGGCTTTTATTAAATTAAAGAACACGTAAATATAATAGTTGAGAGAATGGAAAGATTAAGTTGCGCACACAACGAGCGCGTGGATAATTTTTACCTGAGTTCAATTTTTTTTTACTTGTGAAAATAATTCAATCCAAATTTTATAGTTTGTATTAGAATTGTAAAATATTTTCTTAGCAAAACGTATGCTTTTTATGTTTTTTTTGCGCGTGGAACCTAGACATGTACACTTCTTCATCTTTTATTCAACATTCTTCTTTTCTGTCCTGTCGTGTGTGTTGTATTTCTACTTCACTTTATACCGTATACGTTATAATTCACGCACAGACAGGTCAGAGCTTGCGGTGAATGTCGGCTCGGCCAGGTGTGATATCAAGGTCCACTGAGCTAGCATAGATCCCGCGTTAGTCGGCATTTTTCCAAACGACTTTACGTAAAGGGATTAAAGCGAAATCGAGCTTTAAATTGATAGACAGGGAGAAAGAGAGAAGAGGAAAGCAAAGGAGAGAGAGAGAGGAAGTGCCATTGATCGGAGTCGGTTTTACTTAAATCGCCGATGATGCATGCTAACTAGTAGTCGCGACCATTAGCGTGCGCGATCGATCTTCCGAACGGAGATTGTCTATAGGTCCATACACACACACACACATAGGCACGATGCTCGTAATTGGCTACAACACCATAACCAGCTGTTGTGTCCGACGTCTTTCATCATTCAAAGGGAACACGGCACGGTTGCTTCATAAACTCGGCGAATGTGCGATAAAAGTAAAGAGTTCGCGCGTTAGACTCTTACATGATAGAAATAAAATCCGAATACGCGCTTCCGCAAATAGTGGATCTTGCCAAGATATTGCGCTTTATTCTTCACAAACTTTAAGAAAAATATTTAGAATATTTTTGTTTTAAATGTATAAAAAACTTCTTGGAAATTGTACGACGTATGAAATTAATTGGATTTATCGGAATCTTTATCTGCTTGAAATGAAATAGAATTAAATCCTTTAAAAAGCGGTTATCTTGCATATCTCATATCTTGAGTTAAAACGAACACGAAATGAATCATGAAGAAAGTCGTGAGTAAAATGTTAGCATACTTTGAGGTAATTGAATTAAAATAGTAATGATATATTAACTGATAGAGATTCTCTTCACAGTAATGCATCAATGATAACGCGCATATTTTATGCGCTAGTACAATGGTCGCAGCTCATAATTTATGTATCGTCGACGATGCATTTTCAGAGAAACGGGCAACCGACATTACATAATTCATTGAATTTATACGAGCAGAAGAGCAAACTGTATGGACTATAACATCATAAATCCTGACCGTTTGAAACAAGAAAAATTGAAGATCGAGCGTGTATCGTGTACTTTCCGTCAAGAATGCGACGAGGAAAATATTTGCGCAAATAAATAATGTAATCATTACTGAACGTATTCGAGTTGACCGTAGCAAAGATAACTTTTTTGTTCCAATATTTAAAAAAAATACATTTTTATAATTTTTTGAATTTAACGCAATAAAAAAATAATAATAATTTAAATCTAAAAAGCGTACAGTGCGTGTCACTCATTTTACATTAAAAAATTGCTCCGAGGATTCATTATCAGAGCGCTTTATAATGTTTCAGCTCTGTGACAACATAGCAACATGTATGCTACGGGGAGAAAGGGCTGTGCATTATAGATTATTGTTACCCTCGTCGCTGTAATCTACATAGTTGTACGTTATCCGTCTCGGCATGTTCCATCACGAGTACATTCATGAGCGGACGTATGCAAGCATTTCTCCACAAAATGCAATAGTGACAACTTCAGACAATACGCAATCAAACAATCAAATTTACTGCAATCTTATACTATTTTTGCTTGATTTTACCGAGAACCGCAATTCGCCTCTTCAATTATTTTTGTCTAAGGTTTTGTTCCGATTTTATACGGAGTTCTTCGAATCTCGTTTGTGTTCTGTTTGTTCTACTCAAACGACAACGAAAGCTACACTCTATAATAAGTAATTGTTCTTAATGGCACTGGAAAAGGAAGCATCCTATCTCGATGTGAGACGTCGCTTTGTGAATATTTGAGAGAAAATCTTCGGCTTGGCTGACTCATAGTTGACTCGGCTGACTTATTAATTGGCTAGACAGCAATTTCTTCATCGAAATAAATTCTTTTCTTTGATTTGCTGTGCCGCGAGATCACAGACTTTCACGGACAAACGTTCTTATGTGTTTTTAATAATTATTGCTGAAAGTATATCACTTAGCTACAAAATAAAAATACGTTATTTACATAGATATATATATATGTTTATATCTTTAACTAACTATAAAATTTATCAAATTTTCGAGATTAATTTAATTTTTCAAAACAGGTGACGCGTTATATCACGCAAGCCAGATAAAAATAGGTTGCTTGTAAAATTCTTTTGCCTAGGACGCGCGCGTATAAAAATAAAGTGAAATAAAACTGCAACATAATCTCGCACTATGGTTGTATATCGAGCCTGTGTGTAAAGTACCGACATAAATCGGGTCATCCAAGGATTCGCTGCCTTAACCAATAAAAATTCAAGTGCACGCCGGCGAAAATATTGACTGCTCGCGGAACACAAGAGAAACAAGGGTATCCATAAAATTTTCAGCCGCTTTTAATATACGGAGGAAATTCGGCAACAATCTGTTTTTCCACTGAAATAAAATGTTTTTCAAGCGCGGGCTTACGTGACAGGCGGTATTGCTATAACTAAAATAACACCTTTATTTTACATAGTGAAATTTCTATTTCAGTGAAAAGCTCGCGTACATCGCTCTCTTGATTTACATCTGGCTTGTGACCAACTTTGCTCATAATTATTCGTGTAATTTGACCGATCGAACGATATGTTCTCGAATATCGCAATATCAAGAATCCGCGATTTCGGTATTTATCCCTGCACACTCATAAATCCTAACGAATTACGCAAATAACGCGCGACCCTGTCGTGCGCGCGTGCGCGTAAACGCGCCCCGCTTTGACGCGCGGCCATTATCGCCGTGAATTCTGGAAATGATAAGCTCTCCGCTGCCGTATTGTAAATCACTTCAATTTGGCATTGTCAATTAAAACATTTTGATCAAGTAGATAAGCAATGTCACTTCAGTATACAGATCGCCACGATAGTTTAAGGATTTCCTTTGAAACGCGACAATTAGATCATCACACGTGAACTCCATTCAAGTGATATGTCTTATGCAAAGAACGAAATAACATCATGTTCGATTTTCTAACTTATATCTTATTTTTCTTTTTTTACCTTATTTTTTTCTTAATAAATGTTGATTGTATAGCTAACGTTGACGATATAGCCAAAGTGGTTTCTTGTGCGGTAAAATGTTAGTTTGTTCTGTCCTGTTTCTTAAACTACGGGAACAACCGGATCCTTAGAGCGAGCAAACGGCGAACAAAGCAGCGAAGTGTATTTCTCTTACGCTCTGAAAGGGTTTCCATGGCGTTAATGTAAGCTCGGGGCCAGCCGTCATGTTACTTTTGTTTCCCGAGCTAAAGTAACCATGGTCACCCATGGACTATATAGCGCAAAGCCGCAGCAAAGACCGCAGTAGAGATGACTCACAAGTTTTCGCCAGCAAGTACAACGGAATGCGCTCGGAAACGACGGAACTTTGGGGCGAGCGCCATTTTCTACATCGATACCAAATTGAGTATCTCAATGAGTGAGCCCGTTACCTTCATCAAAGGTGGAAATGATAAATTAATCCGTGTTTTATTGTGCAGTATGTTTGCGCTATTTATTTTACAAATTACAAAGTTATAAAACATGAGTTCGCTGCTCATCAATTTAAAATTACCTCTCAAGTCTAATTAGACTTCAAACAAGTTCAGTTTTCATCTAGATCTGTAGATATTGAGTTACTCAATATTTTGAGAAACACGTTAGTGTTCAGATTTTTGTCTATTTCAGCCGCGGAATGTTTTAAGTAATACCCTGCAGTACTTTAATCTCGCCCCGCAAAATTAGCGCGCCGCAAGAAACTCGCATCGCCTGCTGCAACGAGTTTCCGAGAAACACGCTACAAGAATTGTAGCGGTCGGGGCGGACGTGCTATATTTAGCCGAACTACCTGCCACAATTATTATAACTTACACACAAACGTACACACGTCTGGTAAAATATAAACTTGAATATTACGTTGAATTTACAGAAATCCCAACATTATCGACCATCACGGGAGAAACGATACTCTTTTGCCGGCCAGTAGGGAAAAAAGCCGGTTTCGCAGTTTGTCCTGGGAACAGTACGATCCGGTGCATCAAAAGTACTTGGAAATCGGTGAGTAACGCTGTAATAAACGTTCAAATATTTTTAGACGGTTCAACTATTGTAAAAACGCATTTTGTAATTATTAAGAGTTAAAATACAAAAAAAAGGAAATAGTTAATTATGTTAAATTATCTTTATAAAAGATATCAATTTTTTGCTTTCGCGGAAAGAAATTAAATATATGAAAAGCCCAAATATAAATAGTTACAAAAAGCACTCTTCAGCGCCGCGCGCTTTCTTCTGTGCAAATATTGGGGTCATGTACCACATGCAAATGGTTGATCTCGAGAGAAACCACTCGCCGTTCGATTAGTCTTCACTTGACCGTGCGCATGAAGAAAGCACGCCGGCTGCCGAGTTAGCTCGAATTAGAACAGGTCAGGTCCCGGGTGAGCTTTCATCGTTTCGTACGTGAGAAAAGAAAGGACAGGAGATGAAGTGTCGCGCCAGGAACACGGCTTGCCACTCGTGTGTAGCTGTCCGAGCACGGGAAAGAGCCGACTGGAGACTTTCCGCGAGGTCATTTTTATTGTGAGGGCTGTGCTCGAGCACGTTGTAGATGACGTAAAATGAGCCCTTTGACTTGAAAAAAAATTCCGTTGACTTATTCCGCAAGCTAACCAATATTATACTTGCGCGTAACACCAAACGCGCTAATTACTTTTACCAGTATATTGTTGACGACCAACATGACAAAACCAGTGATATTGATAAAATCTACTGTTAAAGATCAGTTTTGTAAACTATTATTTTATAAACTTTTATTTATTAGAAAAAATAATATAAAAAAACGATATATAGTTTTTAGTTTCTAAAATGTATCCGCTAAAACAATAAAATGTGCTATGTGGCAATACAGATCAAACCCATTTAAAAATAAACTTTCAGTACAGAGAAAGATTAAAATCTGAACTTGAAAAAATTTTTATCGAGATTACACTTCCGTAAGAGAGACACGGCGAGAAGCTAGTCGCCATTTTTCACCGGAAAAGTGTGGTGAAAAATCGCGTTGAACCAATAGCCTGCATTCCACATTGTCCGATTCGAGACTAGAGTCGACTTGTGAGTCGATTCTCCCAGATGCTCGCGTGTGATCAGAGAAAAATGTGCCGTGAAAATGGAGCAGAAGGGCGGCTGCTTTCCCTTCTTTCGTGATTAATTCTTTTTTGTACTTTCGTCTTTCTTATCTGGTTCCGAGTAAAAGCCCCCGCCTGAAAGCTCGAGAAAACAGAATCTTTACTGGAAGGACTGATACATATTCTGATATATTATATATATTTTACCTTCTTTCTTAAAATTTACATAATTAAAATTTGGAGAAATTTATGTTTATAAACATCATTATCGCAAACTAATAAATTTTCTCATTAATCATAAGTAATTAATCCGACAGCGTAAAGCGCAATGTCTGTGTTAAAAACACTGTGTTAACCATTTTTACGAGACTTGCGAGTTTTTCTTTTACGCACGCTTTATTTTAATACTATACAAAACAATGATGTGCCGAGCATTATCGGCAAGTCTGTTCCGAATTTTACGCGGCGCGGAGAAATTCAATAAACTTTTATTCCTTCGATTCGGTTTAATCTTCGATTTCCGGCAACTCGGGAGAAGATGAAACGGGTGGGGTTTGCACTGAAACGAAAACAGCAATCGTCGGTTCGAGTGGTTGTTGTTTTACGTCTCGGCGTTCCGCTTTTGTTCGTCTATCCGCTCTCACCGCAGCGTTCGCTATCTACTTCGCAATAGTTTTTGCTCGTCTCAAACCTTTGCCTTGCACTCACCCCTTTCTGTAGTTACTCCTTTAATTCTCATATAAACGTGCTTCGTTTTAGCATCAATTAACTTTTGCACCGGTTAAAACATTATACTCTTTCGGCTTATTTATAATTACTTTTATACGTTTAAAACTCAATCTTTAAAATTATCAACGGAGGACGGGATATTTCTGTATTTTTTTACTTTTAAATATTAAACTTGAATTAAAACTTTGATACATAATTGTGGTTTAAAAAGAATGCGCTTTAATTGGATGTAAATTTTTGTCTATAAATATTTCGTGTAAAAGTGTAGCGCGAAAAGCTACAGTAACAGGTTGGCAGCGACATGAAATAGCAAGCTTAAATAGATTACGCAAAGATTACAAGGCAAGGCTGGCTTCTGGCGTGCGAGTTATGAGGCGACGCGTTCCGACTACTCAATCACCTTTGTACTCAATATCGACTGTGTAACACTGAATCGAACGTAAATTTCTTTTACATACAACACAAAGAATAGAGTTATAAAGCTTTGGTATAAGTAGTTTGTGGTGTACACGTCTCAACTACTTTTTTTTTTTAATTTACTGGCTCGTAAGTTTTGTCTTTGTGTATTAATAGAGTCAATAGTCTTTTTAACAGAAAATTTCAGGAGAACAATTTCTTTCGGAATTGCTTTCCTTTGGCCGACTTCCTTTTGGGAGAAATCTTTCCTTAGGATTAAAGGCAGAATGAAACCCGGAAAAGCAGTGGGGTGTCTCGAGACTATCACCGGGGATATAAAGCGCTAAACAGCAAGTTCGTCCGTCGAACTTCCGAAGCCTCGCGACTTTACTCTTACCAAGATTAGCCGGAAGTCTCTACGGCGAAGTTAGCAATTTATTACAAAATATTAAAAACGACATCGTCAAACTAAGGGCACACTCTCTTCCCCTTTGACCGTCTCGTGCAATAAATATCTTGAATATTAACTTCGATCGTATGTTCCACGTTCACTCAACTTGGCGTGACGTTGACGTATTGGAATTTATTATCGGAAAATTTGCAAATTAAATTTATCAAATCGAATTTTCGATATACGTAACAGCGGCTAACTCCATTTATACGTGACATTAAAGCACTAAGAAAAAAATTGTAGTCAGCAGTGATCTTGAAACATTTGTTTTTAAACGTTCCAAGTAATTTTAAAATACAAATTTAGAATTACGCGTCAACGTAAATATTCTTGTTCTTCCCAGGAAGTAACAAGTTTTCTACGCACGTAGTTATCCTTACAGGAGCCATAACTTTACATTCTTCTTTTGCTGGTTATTATACCGGCATTAAACTTACGGTCTCGGCAGACTAAGTCATGCGTTTTAATTAAAAAGAGATACTCTGCTGCGTTGCATTACCGCGTTCACCCAATCTTATCTCTCATATGTATTTTATTCTACAAGTCAGCCGCATTCATATCGAGGGCGGAAAGCGAGCATATGTGCGTGCGAATCTACGAGAGAAAAGTTTCGGTAAGCGTCAATCTAATCGGCACTGTAAACCATACCAGCGCGAACTTTACTGGGTCTTTCCGACTTTCTTATGCGCATTCGCGGACGACAATGTTCGTTCTTGTAAAAGTTTCAGTGCCTTTCTGGCGCACCGCCATCGGCACCCGGGAGTATACCTTCGTGCCGCACGTATCCGTGTAAGATTTCTACAGGAATTTACGTAATAGTAGCGGCTACAAAATGCGAAAGAAAGATCTGCCGCAAGTTTCGTCGTCGTGTCTTTGGAGGGAAGAGGAAAGAAGAAGTCAAAAAAATTAATAAATCTTAAGAAAAAAGAGAGATCAAAGATTTCAAAAATAAAGAGCCATAAATTTCACAGTAAATTTCGATAGTTTACGAATATCTTAAGATTAATTTTTTAGATTTATTGTCAGATATATGAGCTTCGTGAAATATACGAGCTTTGGGAACGCTAACCGCACAAGCTCTGAATTGACAAGCAAAAGCATGAATTATGTATTGCAAATATAATTTTAATTTTACAACTCGAGTCTCTCATTAGCTCGTGTTTGTAGCGGAATTTAAGATTCTGATTGAGAAAGGATTATGCTTCATCCGGACAGTTTGGTATGCAGAGGTGTACATACACGCAACTGCCAACTACCCTTCCAATCTCCTTTCAGCCCTTATTCCCTTCGTCTTAAGTGTCGGGACGCTGCCAAAACAGTTTGAGCGGACTTGGCAAACTCACACTCCTCTCTCCTTCCACTCCGGTACATACACATCCTCTTAACGAAGGACGAGACTAATGCACGTGGGAATTCTGGCATATTACGACAGGTACTCGACGATCGAGAAACGAAACAACTCGATAAAGTTGCCAAATTGTAATGCCGCGAAATTATCTTGAACCACACAGGTCTCAGATTCCGCTTCCGTTGCATTTATATATTTCTTCAGTTTCACGAGATATCGTTTATGTAGAAAAAAGATCTTATATTTTGTAGAAAAAAAACAAAAATTTATTTACAAAAACTTTCTTGAAGATAAATTTTTTTAAAGTTTTTGCTTGTTCGATATTTACGTTCAATTCTGTTGTTAAATTTTAATTGAAAAAGTTGATTATACCAAACTGCATTCTGAAAGTCTTTATATAAGCGTTATAAAAAGCACAAACAAACCGTGGAAGAATATCTACAACCTAAAATGCAATTCTCAGATGAAGATGTACTTTTCGGCCGTGTAAGATGCTTTATTTTATCACCTCGATGAGCACGGGTGGTATAACATTGCTGGTGCTTACGACTGCAACAACTTTCGTACATAAAAATAAAGGTAAACCCGTATCTCGGTAAATGGAGACAGTAGGTGGGCGAGCGTATCGAGTTGAAGTTTGAGGCGGTGTAACTTCGTCTTTAAGTTCTCGCGAGTCCTCGCTGCAGTTTCCCAACGACCGAGCAGCTGCTCTGGAACTGAATGCAAAGACGCAGCCATGTGTTTCTTGTTATCCCCATTCTTGTAGTCATTATATACCGCTTTCGGCCACTTTCAAGGTATCGATTACTTGGCGTTTCGTTGCAATTACGGATTTAAAAAAATCTCTTTTGCTTGGATAAAATTTAAATTTTTTTACGACTTTCTTTTGTCATCATTGATTTTTTTTCTTGTATTTTTGTTCTCACGTAAAACTCTTTGTGTTTTATCTTTGTTAAAAAATTTCGATACACACAAAGACACACTTTTATTACATTGCCATTCAAATCCTGTGAATGTATTAAAA
This sequence comes from Pseudomyrmex flavicornis, assembly GCA_014825475.1. Classification (NCBI taxonomy): domain Eukaryota; kingdom Metazoa; phylum Arthropoda; class Insecta; order Hymenoptera; family Formicidae; genus Pseudomyrmex; species Pseudomyrmex flavicornis. The sequence continues at coordinate 10,486 of QVNW01000710.1, read as the reverse complement.
TTTTTAATTTGACACGTAGGTATATACGTGGAGAATTCGAGGATTTAAACAAAACCATCGATCAATTAACGCGCGAGAGTACATCGATCAAACTGTAGCTTTTGTGACAGTTATGCAAATGAAGTGCCAATTAATTACTCGGAGAACGTAATGAAAACCGCGTCTTCTCTATGGAACTCTTCGTCCTGGGTGAAGATGAAAGAAAGCGCTTTTTTCTCCCGCAACTCAATGATTAATCAGCGGGCGATTAAACTGTTCAATTTGTCATTTGTAGATAATCCCTTTTATATGCTAACGGTGCTTTCTTAAAAAACAAAAAAACTGAATAGTGATGAAACTGAAGTTGATAAAATGTAGAATTTAAACAATATTCTTATTCGATTTTAAGTCAGATTTTAGTTAAAAATCATAACTTCGAATTTGAAATATTTTTCGTATTTTCTTTTTAAATTGTTGTTTGTATATCTAAAAAAATATAATCGGTTAACAAAGGTTTTTCGATACGCTAAAACATAGTCGGTTGGGTCAATATTGTCGATATCGGAGTAACGATTTACAGCTATATCGGATGAGATTTGGTCCGAATCTCACTTGCGTTTATTCGATTTTCGGATATCGCAGACTGATCACGAGCGATCACGTGCGGACGAAGATTGATTAAAAATTACGGGTCAACAACTTTATCGCTTGATTACTCCTCATGCTCGAATTTACTTCGTCCGATTGCATTCTCAATATCAACTAAAAGGTTTTTTTATGAACTCAGAATCTGACTGTTACAAAAGTTTCTTAAATTCATGGTATTTTTTAAAAACATAAAAAGAGAAGTAGATAAGCAATTAAATAATTAAACATTTTTAGGGAAAGAGAGAGAGAGAGAGAGAATATGTGATGACAGTTACATCGAGTCTCATATTTCTGATCAGGGCTCTAAAATCGAGCATGCAACTATTCTCTACATTATGTAGTACGCGTTTCTCCGTGTTTGACGAAACGCACATTACTAAACGATGCATGGCAACGATCCCGTAGGATTCTATTCGCGGTTCCGAAATTCGCGGCGATGAAACGTCAAGCAATTTGACACGAGTGTCGGCGAATAACTGTCGCGCCATCGGGGTGCGGGGGGCCACGGAGATTAAAACGGTCGGAGACCTGAAGCATCGATGGTTACGGATGACGCTATGACGAGCGTGCTTCCATTTGCAACAGCACGTGTCCATCCTTCTGTGGCATGTGCGTTTCGTGTTTATGTAATGCACGCCCCAAACTCCGCGTACGTCGTCTGCGTACGTTAGTTGGACATGCAGCGAGCATAAATTAACCCGTGGACGGACATGTAATAACTTTCGCATAGATCCGAGCACTTTGCGGCTCTTAATTGTGCCATAAAGACCATTGAATTCGGATCCGTCTAATTGCGAGTTCTCGCAATTAGAATAAATGTTTATTTAAATAACATGGATCTTTTTTTTTTCTACAAGAAAATGGCGAGATAAGTTTGGCTAGTGTTTCAATAGACATCGCGGAGATAGATTGCGCGCTTTGCTCAAAGGAGAGACTGGGAGGTGACGAAACTACGTTATACGCAGACTCTATATTACTTTTCGGCGCCACGGTGCAAATGCAAGCGTTACCGATGTCAAGGCGAACGAATGGCACAAGTCTGTAGCACTTAATCATGGTATTACCGTGACAGAATGGCGCTAATGCAATGCCAATTCGGCGTTAAGAATTAATGCACTCGCGACCGAGAGCTAAGCGGTTGTTGCGACCGCGAAGTGCACCTATGTCAGCATCGATGACAACAGAAGGATCGTGACGTTATCGCACCGAAATAATATTGGTTTTTACAAACATATTATACTAGGTCTGAATATTTTACATTATATAATTCAGAATTTGGAGGTTTAAGTATCACAAGATTATCAATTTTAATTTAAAACTAGCGATCTTTAAGAAAAATTAAATACGCAGCACAATATATTGTGTTAACACATCTGCGATTTACATAATTAATTTTAATATGTATAATGTAAAGAAAATTTATTCTCTCGCGCTTATAAGAGCTGGAAAGTTTGACGTGGGAATTCCCGGTTTGGCATTCATCCCCTAACATTTTATCGGGCCGCCAAATTAGCGTTGTTGACACAGCCATCCATGTCTTCAATATTCACGATTGATCGAAAGGACAACGCGCGCGTGACTGCCACTGACAGGTTAATGAATGCCGTTTTCGCGAAATTAGCGGCGTCGTGAATTTTCGAGCAGGCCTGAGACAATGGCTGTCGCTAATCGCGTAAAACGGCGCGAAATTTCGAATCGTCATTGCTGGGAACACAAACGCTGTTCTTTATAATTTCGTCCGTGATTCACAACGCAAAACACGTCCGTGAAAATCCCATTAGCCTTGTCGATCATGCGATAAACCTCCGATAGATTGAGCAAAACAACTTTCATCTACGTCTGCGCGAAACAGCGCTGAATAACAACATAAATTGGACTAATAATATTTATTGTTTAATAAATATAACACACGAGTAACAATTTTATTCAACTAGTTATCTATAAATAAAGATTTATTTGAATAACATGTCTCTCTGTGCAAGAAATTTATTTTACTTCCCGAAAGACATCAAATAAAAAATTGAGTTGAAAATTATATGTTCAAGTTTAAAATAAAACTAAAAGCATCGATTTAGGTTTTTTCTGGAATATTCTCGTATGTAATATAACTTTCAAAACGTAGGAAGTCCCGAGTAATGACCGAGTACGCTCGGAGTCCTGTGAATGCTACCGGAGATTACATCCGGTATTAATATTGCCTTTTCCAAGGTAAAGACTAAGTTAGCGTCGAGGCGGTACGAATAGCCGTAAGTTACTCGCGCGACATGTCCGTCGATATTGCGATAGTTAAGCACGGGGACGAGCGCATAATGCAAGAGCTGCAGGCTTTGCGGACGGTTCCCGCGGGAACTTCAACTTGCTCTAAGTTCTCGCGCCGGGCATTAAAGTATTACCGAGATAATTTGTTACCACCTGCCGCGAGATTTGGGGAAATCTCTTTAATAAGCTCCCGATCGCCGGCGGCTTGATTAACGTTACCAAAATATTATTGTCTAGCTGTTAACTGTCGCCCAAGTTCTCATAGCTAATCACGGTAGCTGCTGATATTAAAACAGCATATACTTTTCTATTCATCACACAGAATTAATATATTGATAGTTTTCACTTTTTGAAATATTTGTGTGTTTTACTCGACGATCAATTATCAAGCTATCAGCATAACTATAATTTCTTTCTCTTTCTCACACACACATAAAATTAAGTAGTTTGTGTAACTTGTAAATTTTTTCCGTAAAATGCAAATTTTGTGCGAACGAGTGTCAAGAGTATTAATGTGGCATCATAAAGTACTAAAACAGAAATTTACATACGATGAGCAAATTTAATTACGGATATATTTATGGTAATTCGTATAATTTTATTACTTTGAATACTCTCGTAAATCCAAGATTTCAATAAATACTTGTGCGCGTAAATTTTAAACTGAGAAACTGTGCGACTCGGGGCTACAACTCGCAGTTTTGCAAATATTTTAGAAAGAATAAAGAAATCGACCCGTGCGAGGTGACATGTTTTCGCGATGATGTGGCGACGGAAGCACATCGCGCGGGAGAAGCAGGATATACGTCCGTAAATTACTCTGTATTTTCAGCATCATTTTTCTTGAATTTCTCGCTCATCCTCGTGATCTCCCTTTTTTACATTCACGTCAAACATCTCGGCAGTTTGTTCAGCCCAGGTAAATTTCCTCTATATGATCGTCTAAGATACCTTTCACTCTTTCTCCATCATCCTCGCGTCTTTGTCAAGATATAATACAAATGACAAGTTGTAGCGTATAAATTTGTGTGCATAAAACTAATATCTCTAGAACAGTGTAATAATGAAAAATGAGAAGAATGTTAAAATAAGAAGTAAACACAAAATAACAGAAATAAGAAAGAGACGAATATATCTCAGTAAAGGAAAAGAACAAAGAACATTATCAGAAGTATGGTAATGGTAAGACTGAAAGAAGAAGGAAGCAAGAAAAATAAAAGGATAAGATACAAGAAGAAAAAGCGATGGAGAAAGAGAAAGAAACGAGGTTATAGAACGTCTTGGAAGTCAATTTTTCATCGTATCGAACGATTTGCCCTCCCAGGGATATTTCCTAGTCCTCCAAAGGCGTTCTCACTTGCACACGAGATCCTTGCAAGATCTCCTTGCATTCGAGATATCAACATCGAGCTGTGTGCGCGACTACGTTGAGGGAGAAAAAGAGAAGGGAGTTCGTAGCGTCAGATAAGTTGCGGCATAAACGCCGACACGTGTCTCCCGCCATTTTCCTCCACATCCGCCGAGATACGTTTTTCCCGCGTTGCTACGTTCCGGTATTTTTCTTTTTTCACGTTCCCTATCTCGTCTTTGTCATCTTGTATATTTACAGATTTATATACGTCTTTTTCTATTATTTATTATGCTACCAGTCATTTTTGCAACATTTTTGCAAGTCATATTTTATTACAAAAAAAGTGACTTTTTATATTCTTTACGGTGCAACCGCTTACCGTACTTTTATACGAAGTACTGTCCGTCATAAATCATTCATAATCTATTGTCTCGGAAATATAACCGATTTTCTGGGAAATTTTCGAGTCTACAAATTTCCGGCGTTTTCCGTCATAGGAGTTCGCCGGCACTAAAAACTTTCGCGCGTTTTGCGTTCCGCTTTTAAGAGCGCTCGTGTCGTCGAAGTTCATAAGTTGCGAAGTTGGCAGCGAAAGGATGACACGAGAAGATATTAAAAAGACTTTATGCCAGCCGCCTGTCGCTTCCGACACGATTCGACAGTTTCCACTCTCGCGACGCGAGCACAGGCCGTATTTTTCCTACCGTAAAATCGTATTTCAGATGTTGCGCAATATTCTCGCTCTCGCAGACTTTTGACGGGTCTTCTTTAATTAACGGAATGAGAAAGGAGAGAAAGAGAGAGAGAGAGAAAGAGAGAGAGAGAGAGAGAGAGAGAGAGAGAGAGAGAGGAAGAGTTCGAACATCTTTCAAATTTAATAAAGGCGACCGAATTAAATGCTAGGATGCTCTCTCTTTGCCGGCTAATCGTTGAAAAATTCATGAATGTAAGAAACGACTTGGATTAAGAGGTTTTCTCTCATAACATGCACCGTAACAACCTCTTATTATTCGTGTCGCCATGCGTAAAACTCTCTTGCAGAAATCATTTCAATTTTCTGAAAGAATATTTTACACGATCTTTTATCGGCGGATATTTAAATTTAACGGGACTTTGTATTGCGTCACATCTTGTAAATATTGCTCAATAAACAGATGATCTAAATAAAGAAAATAAACAATATATCATCCTACTTGACATTAAATTTATGAAATTATTTAAAAATGTTTGCAAATATTTTTAAATTATAATTATTAAATTATTAAATTATAATTATTTTATCTCAAATTGATAAAGGACTTTATTATTTCCCTCGTCCTTGCTTGTATATTATCATCACATCGCAGCATGTCTCAGCAACATCATATCTCTTAAGATCTACAACAGTGTCAATGATCAGATATCATCAGTTACCATCTCTTTGTCACGATTATCCTACACATTATCCAAGATTCTACGTTACACGTATGCGCGCACACGTAAATGTACATACGTGATACCGCGCACGCGTAAATCACATACATGAGAAGGGACGAGAGATCGAAGCAATCTAATTTGTGTCCCTTTGACCCATTGTTACACGTTAACCATCAAATGTGAGATACACTCGATCGCGCAACAAACTACGTTTAAATCGCAATTTGTTCTGAAAAGCGTTAATTCTTCAAAGTAAATGATTATTTGATGAATAAGTATTGCTATTTACTTCTATTTGAGCTCTTTTAATGAAAAATGCCCTTCTGATGTGGCGGAATATTTAAATGCAGTGTTTATTAAAGCGACGCAGCAATATGCCATGAATCAAAAGACACTCCAAAAGAGAATCTATCAAATAATCTCCTTTTATTAACATACATTAATATATATATATGAAAAAAGATCAAAGAAAGATCTTGCGCAAAATGAGCGCGTACAAATGAGCATGGTGACAAAAAGGACGCCTTGAAAATAAGAATAGACAAGCCAACACTAACAAAATTGAGACGTGCCTTATAAAATTGATGCTATTCTTTGTGATTCTGGCCACTTCACAAAACGACACTTGCCGCGACCGACAATAGCTGGCAAGGAATAAACCGAAAGAAGAACAAAAGATACAGGTTAAAGCAACTGTGTTAGAACATGATTGCGCAATATTCTCGCTTCTTTTTCTCTGTATTTAATTATTTTTTTATGTTTTTAAAAAAATTTAAATAAAATTATGTGGTTAAAAATAGATACATAATTGAGTTGTGACTATATTTTTATAGATTAATTATAGCTTTGGCAATTAATATCAAATAATATAGAACTTTAATAACATACTTGTCTTAAATTTCCTTAAAAGAACAAAAAAACTTTGGCCACATCGTCTATTCTCGAACGAAGTCAGCCGTGATCCAGTACCATATCGAAATTCTTTCGTTCGCTTCTTCGTGCAATCATCCGGCGGAAATTTCGCGGAATTTGCTACATCCGGTTGAACAAGCAAGGACCAGAGACACGAAATTTAAAACTGTCGTCAATGCCACGAATGTTACAAAATTCAGCGAATTACGTTATACGATCTCGCATGGCTGCGCCTAAGCGATCTGCTGAGGCAGAAATTTGGAATTTAACTTTAATTTAAGTTGGATAAGTTACACGGTACGTCACATAAAATTAGCATAAATTAACTAAAACAAAAAAAAGACAAGACAAAAACTTCCTTTCTTACACGTAAATTTAAGTGGACCGTTTACTTGAGTATTAGAATATATACTTAAATAAGAAGTTTTTTTATCTTCACAATTCTAACAGATTAAAAAAAACGTACATATACTTCTTCATTCACTTTTTTCTCATTTTATGTCCAATCGCGTCGTCGTGCCTACAACTTTTGCAGTAGAAAGTGTCGTAAGTTTACACCCTCAAAAAGAGGTGTTAGCTAGTCGTTTCCATCGAGATTGGCTTTTGGCGGAGGCTGTAAACAGATAAAGTAATTAACAGCGAGGAATCCTCCACCTCCGTCCCTATCGTCGTACTCTGCAGCCGTATAACGGAGGACCAAGCTGCATTTAGGATAATTGCTAGTGCATCTCGCGAAAGGCCGCTTCAAACGTAAAAACGGTCATTCCGCTTGGTCGTGCAAAAACGCGCGTGCGAATTCGCAAATCGATCACAGACATACACATGCGCGCGCATATACACTTACACCGGCACTCGTCATGGTGTATCTCCGTCCTCGGAATTGGAATGCCACACGAAGCGTGTATATATAGCCGATAAAAAAATACAGATCGATCGTTTTAGTTACAGTCTGTTTATTTCACCGAAATAATAACGCAAGATTTCAACTTGCGTTACCTCAATCTAATCTACCGCTTTGATAAACGTCGGAATTGTATTTTTTTTATTTGCAGCAGAAAACTGCGTTTATTTCTATATACTTATTTCTCCCGAGTACATTAGTCCCTTCCCCAAATTGTAATTAACAAAACTGATTTGTTTACATTGTTACGTGATCAATAACATCGCCTTCAGACGGATGTTAAGATTGACAGATACATTAAGGAGAATGTATAGAAGGATCCAAGGATCCCGAGGTGTAATCTCGACTAATTGAATAGCAATTAGCAGCGACATCGTGCGGAATCCCTCCCACGCGCATCGACCCTTCAACGCCCTTCGTCATTCCAATTTACGTTCTCGCAGCTTCTCGCGCTGTTTCCGCAACTTACTCTTCGACCTCGACATCTCACGTAGTAACCCTTCGTCAAGGGCACTGACGTAGTCTGAAAACGGATATGAAGACGGAATTTGAATAACATGTTTACGCGATGCCTGCTCGTCGCCGTCTCTTCTCCTGTAGAGCTAATGGCCTCTCTCCTTCTGACTTCTGAAGTCGCCGACAAATTTCGCATTTCGAGCTGCAGAAGTGGAAAATGTACTGCTCGCATGTTTCTTAGAAGGAACTTAACGAGACGAAGCCGCGTATTCAGTATTTACTAACGAGAAATGACGAAGATAGCGACGTGTTGCTTATCTTCGCGCATATATATTGTAAATTTGTAAAGCTTGAATCATTTATAACGAACTTCCAAACGCACGCGTATTCCTGGAATTTAAAGAATTCTTATTTTTTCTATTAAATTCTTTTCAAAAGCGAGTTTTTTTTTTATTTAAGTATAATGTATCGCACAAGTAATATATCAATAATTACAAGCCAGACTTTTGAAAGTTGAGTAGTTTTCAATATATGTAAAATACTGACAGTCTCGGTGAAGAAGGTATCGACAGGATATAGGAAAGATTTTCTTGGATGGTGGTGTTCGTGTGCGCATCTGCAGGAAATGGGATTCCTTGTCGACGACAGAAGCGTGATCGGTGTATCGAATTCGGTGGTGTGGCCTCCGATTACAAGGATGCGAACGTGCCCGTTGACAAAGTTTCGCCCGACGAAGAAGTTAGGATGGAAAGAGAGAAGGAGATAAATGTGGTCGGAGTCGGCGAATGGCGGAGAAGGTAAAAGGGACGAAGAGGAAACGGGAAGGAGGGTACGAAAATACGTCGTGGCATTAACGGGTCGCTTAATGGATTAGGAGAAGGTAAACATCTTCAAAGAGAAGAAATTAACGAGAAGTTGCTGACCGATAATCTTCCCTCTACAGCTTTCGTTCTCCTCCAATTTTCCGGTCTTTTGAGTATTTATGTCCTACGGAAATAATTTCTTGATTCGCTACCGGCGTAATTGCATAAAAACAGAGTTTGCTCTCTAATTGGCTAATGAAGAAATTAAGCGATTTTGAATAATTTTGCAAATCTGATAATTGAGACTAGATCGAAATTATTGTATAGCAGGTTTATATCTTACTTTATATTCATAAATTGCGTATCTTTCCTTTGTCGACGTAATACCCCGGAGTGTAAAAGTACAGAGAGGTTTACAATTTTCTTAGACTTCACGGAATTCAATGTAATAAAAGGAATCCCTTTAATAAAATATTACGATCAAAAAATGAAAGCGCTCGCCAACTTTTTTTCAAGACGAATTTCTTTGAAGTCGGATTGTGTGTGTGTGTGTGTGTGTGTGAGACCGCGAGAGAAAGAGCGACAACTTTATTCCTCCCTTTTTCTTCTCGTCCATTCCTCCCTGCGTCCATCTATCCTCTAAGCGTACAATAAGAACTATAAAATCGACTGTATAAGGAGCGCTCGGTTGTCGATCGTAAAATAATCATCGCCTGCGGGCAGCGGTTATGTGTGCCAGAGATATCGTCGCTTTCTCGGGGAATTTTGCGGAACAAATGAGGGTGGAAGGATAGTATGAGATGGGAGCTAGACGGTAGTATCGCTACGCGGGCGAGGGTAACTGTAGCAGATAGCAGGAGATAAGTCGTGTAAAAGGTACGGGGAATCTGCGACGATACGGCGAGAGCGGAGAGAGAAGTTGTGCGAGGAAGGATGAAAGGGGAGGAGGAGGAGAAGGAGGGTGAGCGATAGGGAAGCTTCATGAGGGAAATATAGCGGAAGGGGTAACGTTGGCGCCATGAAAGATAGCGGAGACGTAGGAGGTCGCTGAAAAAGATCGAGAGACAAATCCACTTTCGTGTGAGGGAGGGTCACCGGAGACGAAACAAGTTGAGAAATAGTCGTGAAAGAATTTCTTATTAGATTGAAAATTGAAATAAACTCGTGGAAGAGTAACGTCGGTTGCATCGATTCACAAGGCTCCTGCTGTATTTCGATCGTTCGAAATCGGGTCACTGAAGGACAAATATTCTAGTCCTAGAATAGCTTCTGAGAACGTGATGTGCATTACGATGCGCTGTAGCATTTTTATAAATTCGTCCTTAACAACAGTTTGTTTTTTGTTTGCTTCTGCAAATCCTACAATTATTATGTATAAAGCCTCGCACAGATGTAAATGGAATTCTCAACTTAGTGGAAATTCAAATTAAAATATAGAATGTAAAATTTTGAAAGAAAAAAACTCTTTCAAAGTTTAGCGATATCATAATCTCTCAATTTAAGGGTTTTAGTGCATTAAGAGGAAAAGTTTTTATTCTTACAGAGAAGAAAAAAATAATTAAACTTTTAGAAGTAAAACTCCATATCTTGAGAAAAATTTAGTAATTCTTTTTATCTCTTTTTGATTAGATTTTTAAGTTAGAAATATAAGTATATATATAGACCGGCCCATTGGTCTCGCGGCCTAAGTGCTAGGTCTGCGAGTTTGGAAGGTCCCGAGTTCGAATCCACACCGTCGGATTTTTCCGGGCCGGTCTCTTT
>QVNW01000709.1:0-57420 GCA_014825475.1 Pseudomyrmex flavicornis | reverse complement strand
TTTTTTTTTTTTTTTTTTTTTTTTTTTTTTTTTTTTTTTTTATCGAGACGCGACGAAAGTTCCGAGAATCACGAGAAAGGTCGTAAATTTGGAGACGTGTCCGATATAAATCGAGGATTACTACTGCGCGACGTGGAGGTGGTTGGTTTTGTATCAGCTGCACGCGACATTTTTAGCGTATCGATGTGAATTAAGAGGCACGCCTCTATTTTTATTTTATTTTTCTCTTATTTTTACATCACTTGCGAAGACGCGATCAAACGATTCATCCCGACGCAAACGCGATATAACCGAGTTTTATTTCTTTATTTAAATTGGAAGACTAATTTAAATACAATCGGGACTATTTCGGAATACGATATAAACTCCGAGCCAAATTGAGTAATACGTATTTGCTAATTTGAACGTTAATTAGCGAGACTCATTGCGATATCAAGGCGAAGTACGGAGAAGATGTGTGCTACTATTAATTTGGTCACGAACGAAGACTAAACATGTAATTCCGCTGATGTAATGACTTAATATCCGCTTTTACTGCAACCAAGACTTCATAGAAGAATATTCGAAACACGACAGTCTCTCGCGATGTAATTAAATATCACGCGTAACTCGATTTGCGTACGGAGTACTTAACAATTTCATTTTGTTGTTTAAGTAAAATATGTTTTTTTTTTTTTTTTTATTGCATGTATATTTTTCTCCACATTTTTAGAAAGAGAATACGAGACGACAAAAGATTACGTTTACGCGAGTAGGAGAGAAACTTTGCGCATGGAGCCTAAAATTGTCAGAGCTCGAACAGAGCGTGTTTACTCTGTGTCGCGCGTCACTCTCGCGCGTATACAGTGTTTGCGATTGGATTTCCGCGTAAATGTCCGCGAAGATTAAATAAGACATTTAGAACAGATTGAGCGCAATTAGAATCTTCGCGCCGCGGCAACGGTGCACAAGCGATATCTATAAACTAACGCTTACGTTTCGCGCGATATTCTAAGCGCACTTTGTTATGCAATTGACTCTCTTTCTCTCTCGCTCTCTCGCAATGACTTAACTAACCGTCCGGGTTCAGAGATGCATCGTACACAGAGAGATTCATCTAATTTCAGAACGCTCGAAATGACAATGCACATTTTCCCGAGCGGCGCAGATCGCCGCTGTCGTGATATTTACGACGATTCGGTGAAAAGGGAGAGATAAAGGTGCGCCATATACACACACACACACACACACACGTAAACTGATAAGATAAATCGTACATCGATGGAACGATAAGAAGAACTTTATGCGGCGTTAGCGAAATAGAAAATTAAATCTCGCTGAATGCGAGACTTTTTCGCGACGAGCACGTGACGCAAATCTCTTCAACAAATTTATGTAAAAACTAGATGGAAAACACACGGGAGAGGAATGTAAAACCGGAGCAGAAGAAAGAAACGACGTTTCGGATTATTTGCGTGGGATAATATCCCGATAATGCCTCGGGATTGTAAAGTCGGCCGCAAAAGGATTTAACAGATGGCTCTATGATCCAAAGAATATCACTCGCGACAGATGGTCGATTAAAAGACGCGCGAATTACGCGACGCGAAAAAGAGTCGCGACTATTTATCATTTGTGCTTGCGGCATTACGACTCGTTGTTTCTCTCAATCGTCGCCCAATCAATTCTCATATCTCAAAGTATACGCCGCGAATTGTCGAATCACTTATTGATCACGAGGGTCAATAATTTCGAAATCATAACACACCAAAACACGTCGAGTTTCCTCCATTTCTCATCAGTCTCAGAAACATTCATTCGTGCAACATTCAATATCTTATCGCTAGATTACAAATATATGTCGTCTTGTTCCTCTCAAGTATGAGATCACATTTTTTTAACAAGAAACGCGAGTATTTTTCAACATTATATATTATATAATCAATGTTTCTTCTAATTTTAAACTGTAACGTATTTACCTGTAGATGTACCAATATTTTAAACAAATCTCGATTATAAAATCTCTCTCTATTGGAAATCAAATTTGAGATAAATAAAATTTTCAATTATTTCTCTGATAAAACATATCTGTTTGTTTTTCTTTATTTTTTTTTCTGAAAGTCGCGTCAAATCAGCAAAAGAAGTCACAAACAAAAATTCATTAATAATGAATATCATGTACGGAGCTTGCTTCACGCAATCTCTACTTCGCTCGGCTATCTCACAGATACGTGACTACTATTGAGAAGTAACGGGACGCGCGCGATCGTAAATATGCAATGTATTAGAATCGCGGCCTAGCCGCGTCGATTGCACAATCGACTATCAGTATTCGTCGGTGGTTATCGTCGCGAGAGCCGATCGAGCCAGCTGCTACGCTAATTGATTCGAGGCTAATGATGCCAGTCGCGTCTGTCTACAAAGAAACGCGTGGTGCGAGTGCGCATGCACTGAGAACGCACCGAACAGCGTAGGAATAACAAGAGATACGACCGGCTAAGGTGGTGATTCCACACACATAATTTATCTCTTTGAAATATGAGCGTGAAACTGCAAAATTAAATCTCGTCATATTATTTTTGAAAAAAAACAAACAACGGCTCGACAAATTAGAACATAATATATTTATAATTAATATATTTATAATTACTACCGTATTTTTAAGTCATTTTATATATTTGCAAAACGCACTCTGTGTTTTGCGATTACAGTGTCCAGTGTCATTTTTTTTATTAAGAAAAAAATGTTAATTTAAAAATTAATTATTGAGAGGCAATGACAAATACTCAGATACTTGTAAAACTTTTGTTCTTGCTTTAATTTACTTTCCGGAGGCAAACGATTATCTCGTTCCCCTTAAAATAAATTTGAACTCTCGATTTTCGTAATCGAGAAGAGAATTGAAAAAAAAAAAAAAAAACAATGATAACTCTTCTTCATTTTATCAATACCTGTTGATTACATACTTAAATATGTACACAGCAAGCTAGCGCAATTAATAACAGATTCTATCTCGACTTTCATTATCATAAGTGAAGTGTTTATCGATGCGCGTGCGATACGGTTTAATGAAAATCGATCTCGCCGTGTGGCATACAAGATCGACACTTTCGTTATTCTAGACAACGTCGAGATTCTCCTCGGGAACGAACGGATTGAAGTTCCTTCTTCCTGCCGAGAGAAGGAAGACAAGTCAATTTCCTCCGCTGGATCGCGTCATGCGATCGTTTAAACGGGAACTGCGTATTTGCGCGCGCGCGCGTGTGTGTGTGTGTGTGTGTGTGTTCTCGCTGAGATAATGTTCAATATTCTCACTCTCCCTTACATATTAAATCTTCAGATTTTGCTTTTAGTGCCAAACAAAATTGCGTCTTTTAAGTTTGTTTCTCTAATTTTTCTAAGTTCAAATTAAAAAAAAAAAAAAAAAAGTGATCGAAAAGTCCGCAGAAAGTTAGTTCGCTGAATTAGCAACGAGAGGAAACCGACCGCCGTAATCGGCGGTGACGTAAACAACACGCAATGCAATGGAGCATTGTGACCATCGAGTCGAGTTAAAAGTTCGCGACATTGAAAATTGGTAGAACAATTCGCATCGATGCGAGGTCCCACGAGCTATGCCACCGACACACATTCTCGCGCTGAGTTGTTACTCGTTCTATACGTAATGACAAGCAAGTCTCACAAACACACACATCCTGTATCTCTATATATAAGATAAATTCGACACTTCACGACTTTGTTAACAGTTTCGCTTATTGAATGAATGTGTAAATCAGTGAGCGCGGGAGAGAAAAGCATAAACCATTGAAATAAAATATACAACTGTAAAAAAAAAACTTTCAATTTTACACATTTATGTAACCATTATTTACATATTTAATTAGCATTGAAAGATATCACGACTCGTGACTTTAGACGTGACTTAATCGGTAGCACAGAAAAGTTTTGCGAAAGAGGAGGTATATCTCGTGACTTTAGACGTGACTTAATCGGTAGCACAGAAAAGTTTTGCGAAAGAGGAGGTATATCTCGTTTCAACGTATTTCCGTTCCGTGACATATCAGCGAAACCTTCTTAGAATGTTCTTGAAAAGATAAAACGCAAAACGCTCCTGCGAAATTATTTCTACGTGTTCGTTCAAAGACTTCTCTCTTTGTCGACAATATCTTCCGACTTGTTTGAGCGCGAGATAAAACACAAGAAAAAAAAAAGAAATTAATAATTTCTATATAACACAACAAGACGCGGTTTGTTTCTCTTTGCCTTGAACTGAAAAGTAATTATATTATCGGGGACTAAAGTATTAAATAAATATTACACTTATGCGTTAATAACAATCCATTTTCGAGCAATTAACCAATTGTTAAATTGCGTACGTTATTCCCACATGAAAAATACAAACGAGGGGAGGTCGCGTTTAACCGCGAAGAAAGAGAATAAAAAATACATCGCGCGAGTTAACTTCTCTAGTAAAGTACTTTTGTCTGTCTCGTCGACCTTTTAATGATGGTCAAGGCCGATGCCGGACACAAGAAAGTGATTGAACTACGTCATAGAACGAACGATTGACCATTTACGACCGTGTTTCGTCGTTTCTTTTATTCGAGTTTATAAAGGAACGCAACATAATTGCACTATACGCTGGATCTTTTATTATTCAATGAAAAAAAAAAAGCGTTAGTCGATAAATCGAGAGATAAGTCGAGAATATAAAACGAATAAAAGATAAAAAAAATTGTAATTTACACTCGGAGAGATATATCGCGTATGCTTTTTAAGTTAAATATTGAAATGAAACATTTATCGCGTATTGTTAAAAATAGTCTCTCGTTTCGAAAACAAAAATTAAACTGAATTTTATGTAAAATAATCACGCGGCGTTTGCAGTTGCGAAATATTATGAAAAATTGAGAGAGTTTATTGTGTGTTCGGCAGTTTCCGCGAACACGCGAACATTCGAGCACCTTTTTGTGACTCGCGCAACGGGATTCGTAAATCAACTTCCGCGACAGATATAAATCAGGTAAATCGTAACTTTGCTCCGCGAAAATGTAAACAGCGTGACGCGTTTCATGCTTATTACGTTGCGAACAATCGCGGCCTTCATAGTTCTGATAAGTACGCGAGACTCGCGCGACTCTCTTGCTCTGAAACGTCTTGATAATATCGGCGATTAATCTAGATTTATTTATCGGTCGTTTGGACATCGAAACGGGTCGAGGTTTCAGATCGTTCACTAAGGACGTCATTGTCGCGCTAAATTTCAGCGTTTTATTTCTGACATTCGCAAAATACCTGACGCAAAAATAAAATAAAATAAAAAATAAAAAAACAATGGAAAGACCAGCATTATATAAAGAAATTTATTTTTTGCTCGAAAGAGACGCTCTAGCTTTCTTTCAGAAAGAATAACATGTGATTAATAACATGTGAACATCTCCTAATGGCAATTATATCTGAACAAAACCGATCCGTATCGGATAAAACGTTACTAACAAGGTTATCACACAGGTTAAGGAAAAAACCACATGTCATGCGACGTGCATGAACGTAACGCGCGCGATTTCCCCATGGCGGGAGATGTGTTGACAGACTGTGCGAAAGCGACAGCGGGTGATAAGCTTGGTGAATTGTACCCCTAGCACACACCAAGTGCGCAGAAAGTGCATCCATTATTCAGAAACGAACGGGGATGAAGAGAATCGATGTGTGTGACCTAAACGCTATTCGTGTGACCGTTAGGCGCGATAATACCGCGGTCGACGAGCGTTGTGCTCTCTTTTTTTCAACAATGCCTTTTACCAACAATCAAAGATTGCGGCTATTTAACCCGTAATCGGCTGAAAAAAGCCAGCGAGCAATAAGCTACGTAGACAAGCGTGCAATATATTGCAATACTTATGCGATAAATATGCAAGAGTTGACATGAAAAAAATTATCAAATTATATAATCAATATGTTTACACATATAGTAATATCATGTTATGTGTTTCCATATATTGAAATATATTTACATATATATATATATATATATGTATGTATGTATGTATGTATGTATGTATATATATATATATGTTTATGTAATATAGTAAATAGTTTTCTATACATATTACCAATATGTATATAAGTTATTACATTATAAATATATGTTACAATATATGTAAATATATTTCATATATAAAAATATAAAATAAATAAATAGTAAATATATTTCATGTATAAAAAAAAAATACGATGCTTGCTACACTGATACAGATATTTTAAATTTATATATATATATATATATGTGTGTGTGCTTTCACAAAAGAAACTCTGTGTATTTTTTTTTAATATATAAAATATCTTCGAAAATGTATATACAAGAAAAATTTATATATGGAATATCTGAATAGATTCCAAGATCTCTCCAGGGTTGAATATCAAACAGATCGACGATTGTTTGCGAGCGCCAATCGCGATCTTATTCTCCGAGTCACTTATCGCTATTTGCACCGCGATTATTCACCTGGCGACAACAAAGGAGCGCCTTGTCATCGCCGGGCGAAGACGATTTGCGCAGCGCGAGATAGGTTTTTTTTTTTTACACACGCGTTGTGTGTATCGCCGCGCGCAGCGAGAAGCGCACGATGGATTTGCATACGCACGTGAGACGTATCCTCGCGAAAACGCACGTGACGTCGAAACGAGGTTCCGAGGTCGTGCGACGTCTCCATTACGTTGGAGAAAGGATCTTCGCACTGTGACATCGAGGACGTGTTTTCGGACACCGAGAGAATTGCGCAACTAGGACGCAAAAAGAACAATCGTAAATTTATGCGTACTCTTTTTTTTCGCAGTGTTTTTTTATCGGTTGAAACTTTTAAGATCTCGAGCAAGGAGCATAAAAATATTAATTTATATAAAAAGTTTTTTTTGTACGACATTTAAAATTGTAAAAAACATTCAGAGAGATCGACAAGTCTGTCGCGAATATCAAGCGACGTCGACTATATAACATGGTGTACACGCGAATTTGCGATTTATCAATTTGTTTTTGCCGAAGAGTGTCGTCGACGTGACACTTGCTTTTAAAGACCGCAATCAATGGGGATCCTTAGCATTGGCCCGAGCCAATCTAACTAGCTCGGCAGAGACGACGAGTGCAACAAGGAGCCGCGCGATGTGTCAACTTACGTCATTCGCGAGAACGAACGCGAGACTAACTCTGCTTTAAATCGCATTTCTCGAGAAGAAGTGTCACAACTCTTTGAAAAGTAAATTTTGCCGGAAATTGGCAGCGCGCGCTTACAATCGCGCGAGTTGTAAAATTCCGTTTGCAAAAGTGATTATTATTCAAGCTGTAAATCAAATGTATACAAACCAGGTCGCGTATAAAAATAAAATTAAAAAAAAAAAAAAAAAAACGAATAAATATTGCAATCGGAAAGAGAGAATAAAAAAAAGGAAGAAATAGAACGCGGTGGCCGCGATGCCGCAGTAATTATCGCTGTATCGAGAAGAAAGAAAGAAAAGAGATATTGAGTCGTGAACTAGAAGCGCGAATGACGCGCTTGTGTTTTTCAGCGTGGACGAATCGCATTACCGCGAAAATGATATATTTATTATTTCTCGTACAAGGAAAACACATCACGTTAATTCTCTTACAGATATTACGTGCGTAATTTTTTTGAAGAATTCATTTCTTTGCAAATTTTTAGACGCGAATACATCAAATGAAATTTGCACATTAACACGCGCGCGAAAGTCATCTCGCTATTAAATAATGATATACTTTCTTTCTCGTGCGATCGTGCGCTTGCGCGTTACACAATTACACAATTAAAAAAACAAAAATCTCACTTCTCCTCTTACTTACTTTCATGCGTCGCACTGACTTTTTAATAAAATATAAGAGAGAAACAAAAAGCGCGTGTAAAAGCGCACGATAAATTGCGCGCCCGCGCGCGATGCGAAATTTGAGGTCAATGCGTCTTGCGTCACCGCGTGATTTTTCGCGCGGCGTGTACACCTCGAAGTTCGGTCTTGTCCCTCGTCCCAGATGCGAACCTTCTCTCCGCTTTCCACCCGTATGACCGCGTGGAATTTCGACATTCTGTGATTTCAAATTCGCGTCTGACTTTTTTTTTTCTTTCTACATACCGATCACATAGAAGCGTTTTTCCGCGCCGATGATGAATCGCCGACAAACATCGTAACCGTGAACTAGCACACGCTGAAGAGCACACGAATCTCCGCGATTCACGACGACGCGAGTCTTCGCAGGTGACGGTGAACGTCGTTGCCGGACGACGGTTTCTCAACACAAAAAACCTGTTGCTTCGCGGCGACGACTACGCGAGTCGCCGCGTTTCCCTCGCGCGCCGTCACCGTAAAAACCTGGGCTCGCGGCCAAGTTCGCGGGAGTCGCGAACTCAGTCGTGAACTAGAGAAAGAGAGAAAGAGAGTGGACTCAGGAGCAAAGGTGAATTAATATAGAGCGGCGTGTTGCTCTCAAATTCGTGGAAAGTACATACACCGCGTGGCAACGTCACGTTTACCTATTCGTCGTTTTCTTTTCGTCGACCTCTCGTCGAATGCTCGCTGTCGAGCGACGTACCTGACACCTGTTAATGTAGCGTGCGAGAAGGCAAGAAGGCGAAAAGCGACTCTAAGATCGCCGCGAACGGCAGCTTTTTTTCGGCCGGAGAAGAAATGCTTCTTTCGGCGAACGCGCGCGCGTCTCGTCGTTGTCGCGCAGACGCTCGGAAGACACGAGGTTTAACGTCCCCGCGTTGTTTCCGCGTGCATCCGACAAACGCGTTAACGTAAAGGATTATCGTGCGCTTACTCACCATGAACAGCTAGTCCCGCACGCAGCACGGACGACGGCACTCGGCGAACACGGCAAGGACGACATCACCCGCGTACCACACCGCACCGGCCATATTGTTTACTGAGAGCGAATTCGACTCCACTGCCTGCGCGCGCCACGCCGCAACACCGCCATCTTGTCGAGGAACTATGTACTACATTGATATGTCGATAAGTTATCGAGGCTCGGATTCTAATACGATTAGATTAGGTTAGGTTAAGTTTTCTCCGAGGATGTGTTTTCTTCGAAACAACAGAATACGAATTTGTCAATCACGTGACGGACTAACGCATGAGCAGAGAGATATCTCAAGCGACGGTTAACATTAGCCCGAAATACCTAACCTATCTATTGTAGATTCGAATGGTTTTGAATCTATTCCCATCCGCTTCTGATACGTTCAGCTGATGCGCACTTTAGTCTGCTTCAGTCACGTGTGCCGGCGTATCAAGAATTGAAAAAGAAGTTTGATTCTTATATTACATTGTTATATATGAATAAATAATGGGAAGAGTTAAGAAAGTCTCTCAGGAGAATGAAGTACCTGGAGTACAAAATACACAACTTAAAAAGGTAATATTTTCTTAATATACCGGTGTTTTATATTATTTATAATAAAAACATCTTATTTCTACTAAAAAACTGTTAAAATGTAAGATTATTTTTTATTTCTATTATAGAAAAAAGAAAAGAGAGAAAAAGATAACAAAATTAATAAAGGACTGTTAAATGGCAAAAATAAAAGTGACTTAAAGAAGCCAAATGTATCTCGCAAAATAGTGAAAAACGTACTCGCAAATACACAATATAGCAAGATAGGAAAACATGATCGTAGAAATAAACACGCTGCAAAAAATACAGAAAAACAAAGTGTAACATCAGATTATCCTAGTAATAATAAGAAACCAAAGGTACTTCAACAAGTATCGACTAATGCAAACAGTAAAACAAAACGCAAGCAGCAAACAAAAGTGTCAACTAAGACAGAGAGTAAAACAAAACGTAACAAAGGAAATAAAACTCAAGATACAAACTCCAATCAGGTGAATAATGACGCTACTGTTGCAATAAAAAAAGATAAAAAAGTAATGCCTAAAGAACTAAAAGAAACAAATGACTCAAGACTTAATAAAATGAAAAAGAAAGATAAAAACTTGAAGCCAACAGAAGATAAGATGAACTTAAACCTTAGTAATACAAAAAAGAAAAGACTAAACAAAAAGAAGATGAAGCAGGCGATTAAACAGATACGTGCCAGCCCAGAAGTAGAAGAGAAAAATTCTGTAAAAATAGTAAAATTGAATGAGAATGAAGTAAACTTTAACCAATTAAAAGAAATGTTGGCTAAACCACACAAAAAACAACGCACATCTTCACTTCCATTAAGAGATAGAATGATGGCGCATTTAAAGTCATCTAGATTTAGATTTATAAATGAAACATTGTACAAAAATCATAGTTCAAAATCCAAGCAATATTTTAAAGAAGATCCTGGAGATTTTCAAGCTTATCACGAAGGATATAAACAGCAAGTTCAGCAATGGCCAGTGAATCCATTGGATGTGATAATATCATCAATTAAAAACATGTATTATATTTTCTTATTTTTAAAAATAGTTTTTCCTGATCTGTATGTGATACATACTATCGTTGTATAAATATCTTGTTACTTAGGCCCAAGAGCAATATAATAGCTGATTTTGGATGTGGTGAAGCGATACTTGCTGCTTCGGTATCTCACAAAGTACATTCCTTCGATCTTGTCGCGCTAAATGATAGAGTACAAGCTTGCGACATGGCTCACACTCCATTATTGGCCAGCAGTGTCCATGTTGTGGTGTTCTGTCTCTCCCTAATGGGAACTAATCTCAACGACTACATTTTAGAAGCTAATAGAGTTCTCAAGAAAAAGTAAGTAAAAGTAATCATTTTGATTGTTGTGGCACTAATATAAAATGAAAAATTAATGTTTTTGTTTCAATAAATTTAGCGGTGTTCTGAAGATAGCCGAAGTCGAAAGTAGATTTTACAAAGTGAGAGATTTCATAAGGACATTAGACAAATATGGTTTCAAAAACACGTGGAAAGATTTATCTCACAACTTGTTTTATTTTATGGATTTTACAAAGGAAAGAGATGTTACCATGCAAAGGCAGAATCTTCCCGAAATTAATTTGAAATCATGTTTGTATAAAAAACGATAAGATTTACATTAAACATATACAACAAAGAGATGGATATTAAACATATAAAATGAAAAAGATTTATGTTTAAGCATGACATTACATACAAAGAGATCAAAAGAAGATTTAAAAGATTTAAGTTTAAGGTTTGTAATTTTTATTTTTATTTTTTTAGAAACATTACAGTTTGCTTATTATTTATAATAGTATTCGTTTTAATAGTGCTGTTTTTTTTTTTAATGTAATGCAGATTTATTTCTATGAATTGTTACAATGTATTTGTATTCCTCTTCATTATTTGATATTGCCAATCTTTGGAAGGAAATATCAAACATTAATTTTGGATAATTAATCTTTGTGTCTGCTTAAACAATGTGTCATTCTTTAAAACACATTGCTCCATAAGACACAGGTAAACACACTTCTTGTGAGATATAAAAAGAGATGTTCAGCAATATGTGAGAGAGAGAAAGAGAGAGAAAAAATGTAGGAAAAATACAAAACTTTATTTAAAAAGATAACAATTTTCTTAATTCTCTTGATTGTATAAACTTAGATCACTTAACTTACAGAAAACAAAAAAAGTGATTAATTCATATATACAATTTTTTAGAAAAGATACATAATTTTTTTACAAAAGATTTAAAAAACAAAAAAAAATTTTTTAACCATTTAAAAATTTATTGAAATTTATAGATTTGCTTCTAATTGACTGAAACTTATACCGTCTAGAACATCTTCGCACTCATCTTTTAAATCTTCTGCTCGTTGCAATATTAAAAGCTGTAATTTATCGAAAGTAATGAATAATTACACATGTGTGTAAGATTGAATAATTTTAATGATATATTTATTTTTTGTATAATGGGGGTCTTACTTTTGCTGCGGCAATAATTTGTCCAACCATTTTGTTAGTTAAGTATGGAATTTTTTCTTTTATTTCTCTTGGATTGGCTTTTACTATAGATTGTAAAGTTTTATAGCCAGCTTTATATAGTTGACGGGCTCTACCCTTTTATAAATGTGTTAAAAAAAGATGTAGAAATTATTTTGAAGTATTTTTAAGCGCAAAATATTGTAGAAAAATACAAAAATGACATAGAATTATAGTTAAGTGACTTACTATTTTAACGGACGGCAGTTCCATCAATGTTTCCAATTCTGATGGACAACAGTACGATAATTTTTTACTAAACACACTTAACATTTCTGTAAATGCCCAGAATTCGGGTAATTCCTGAAAAAAAAGTTCGAAAAAGATTAAATTTGAATGTTTTCGGTATATATTTTTTTTTATTAAAATAGCTTTGTTTTATTTACTTGGCAAAATCTCACTATAGAGGAGGCAAATGATGAGGCCGCGTTTAAAAGACTTTGTACAACACCTCTATTAACTTGGTATTTCTCAGCAACAAAATATACTGAATGATGATTCCACAATTCGTGTATTATTAACGTCACATAAAATCTGTGAATTACTCTCTTCTCAACAGACTGTAATCACATTGATTGTGAATACATCAATATATATTTTCCAAAGAACTACATTATTTCTTAAAATAAACTAACTAACCTTGGGCATTATACCATCACGTAACTTATTCGCTATAGCTTCCGTTATTCCGAGAAGTCTGGCAACCTGCATTTGACTTTCGGTTAAGGACAATATCTAAAGTAACAATGTGAAATTAAAAAATTATATATTAACATTTATAATATTGTACGTGTTGTATATTTACCACATCATAGTAGATACTGCCGATGAGAGTAATTTGAGATGCAGTGTCGTAAGGTGTCACAAGATATAAGAGGTGGAGATGGTCAATTAAGATCAAATGTTTCTGAGCTGTTTTTAAATCTTCGTACAGTGTGTATGCGATGTTTAAATCGATCGGTCCTATATAAAAAAAAAAATTATAGAAAACAAAGACAAGTAGGCAGATTAAGTCGGTATCTGCTTGCTCTTACCTTTCATTGCAGCTTCTCCCAAGTCACAAAGCTGAAATTCAGTTTCCTTTGTAAATTTGATCGTTTTTACTCCTTGTTTGACTGATGAAGGGTTTTCTCTCTCTGCACGCTCTGAGTTCTGAGATGGAATTACAACAGTTACATTACGATCGCCGGTAGGCGGGCCTGGGCTTTTCACTTTAATCACGCCGCATTTTAATAACGCCGTTATTGTCGTGTCCGTAATTGTTTTTAGATCAACGTCTATTCTAGTTTGCTGAATATTAAGTAGAGTTGCAGCTGTCAATTTATGTAACTCGGATCTAGTCGCAGCTATGTTTAATTGTATTGCACTTAGAATTAAATTGTTGAGCCCCCGGTCTTTTTCTATGTGTAAGCTACTCAATGAATCATCCATTTGCGATATCAGTAGATCTTTCACCTGTTATACAAGGAAGGAATATTTTTCTTTGAGTTAGAATAATTGATTTAGAGTTCGAATTGCAATTTAATTATGTTATAAATCAATTTTGCATATTGTTCACCTTTTTGATCTCGGAAGTTTTGCAAATAAGTATACTCTCTCCCAAGACTCCCATACCCGCGCGGCCAGCGCGACCGATCATTTGTTTGTATCTACTTAAATTTAAGAATTGATTACCAACATAAGGACTACGTAATATTACCTAAAAAAATTACTCAATATAAATAATTACAATAAAGAAATATATAAATAAAATATAAATAAAATTACCAATCATTGATGTTAATAACTTAATTACAACTGGTCTCGATATGTGAAATTACATTTCTAGACATATACAAATAAATTCTACAATAATTTACCCTTCTTGCCGGCAAATTGACACCAGCGGCTAAAGTTGAAGTGCAACATATCACGCACAGAGTACTTTCTCTGAAGGCATCTTCCAGCAAACGCCGTTCCTCGGATGTGAGACCCGAATGATGATAAGCTACGCCGAACCTGATAGTCTTTCGTAAGATAGGACACAGTCCCTCCTCGGCCGTGAGCGCATTTAATAACGTTTCTTTTTCCTTTACTTTGTGATCAACCAAACTCCTGAAATAGCAATTTTGAAAAATGCTGTTTGTTAGAAACAATGTTTAAAATAAATAGAGAAGATAACACAAAAACGCGATGTCTTACTTAGGCAGAACTTTGGCCAACAATAGAGCCACATTTTCGCAGTTTTTACGACTTGAACAAAATATGAGACACGAGTCGTTCGGCGTTACTTCCATTACCAAACCGCCAATTCTATCTGGATCTATTATTGCTATGTCTTCTAAATACTTTGTATATAACAGAATCAAAACAGCTTAGAATTACCTATTATTTACAATATGCAAAGACCTTGTGAAAAAATACAACTCAAATCTCACATTGTAGTCGTTGCTGTTCATATTCACCAACAATTCCTCGCTATTCAAATCGACTACCCAAATGTGATTCTCGCATTTTACGTATTCTGTTATTTGAACTGGTCGAAAATTTTGGGTGTACGTGTCTGCATCCAGAAATTGCGCGATTTCTTTCAAATTACCTATTGTTGCACTCATTCCGATCACACGAATTGTATCTGTGTACAATTGGCATTTTAGTTTAGAAATAACTTTTTTAAATATTATCTTTTTTGTTATATTTGTGTGCCTACCACTGAAAAACATGATCTTTGTAAGAAGTCCTTCTAAAGTAGCACCTCTCCCACCAGACTCTCCGAGCAAATGTAACTCGTCAACAACTATAATGCCAATCTAAGATAAAAAAATGAATTTCTTGTACACTTTGCGTCATTTTTTTTTTTTTTACTGCCGGAAACTTTTAACTGCAATGTTTTATTTGCTATAAAAATCTTAACTCACCTCGGCCAAACGTTTTGTTTCTATCAAACTATTTACAAGACCCACAGCTTTCTCTATAGTGCATATGTAGATGCTATTTTTTCGCCGTCGTTTGATCGGTGGATAACGCCCTTTCGTGCCGGCATATTCTTCGACTAAAAATCCCAATTTCAATGCCAATACAGCCATTGATTGAACCTATGTAGAATAATTTACAAGTTTAATTTTAAAGAACGCAAACATACTAAAGAATGCAAAAGTTTATAAAATTGTGCTTAAATGATATTTTTAAAATAAGAATTTTGTAGTGCCATACTTTCTCCTGCACCAGTGCCACGTATGGAAGTATAAAAATCGCATTTTTCTTGTTGCATATTATCTCTCTGTACATCAAGATCTCCGCGACCAGAGTTTTGCCGCCGCTTGTTGGCAGAGCATAAATTAAATTCTTTTTCGTTAGGGTGGCCAACTTCAAACATTCGTCTTGCCATTCTGTTATGAAAGAGACAGTAAAGATTTACATTTTAGTATGAGCATTATATATTTCATTGATTTATATAAGCGCAACCTTACGATATAGATAACGAATTCCCTTAATTTCCTGAATCAATTTTTTCACAGTATCCGACAAGCCGTAAAATGCAGTTGTGGAAGATTCAGTAGAAGATGTTTCCTTATTTTCTTCCGTTTTTTTAGACGGGGAATCAATTAAGCGCAATCTTTTCTTCGGGATTTTACATTTCATTGCAGATTTGCATTTGCCTGTCAAAACAGGTGATTTGCTGTTCTCTCTGTTATTGTCTTCGCTGTTACTTATCAGGGTATCATCCCCAAAATTCGTGATAGACAAGCACGGCATATTCGTGAACGATTTGTCTTCGTGTAATTTGCTGTTATTGTCTGATGCTGTTCTCTCAACATTCTGATTAGATTCGGATAGTGGCTTGACATTGTGCGATTCGGACCGATTGGGCGCGTCGTCTTTGCAGAATGTATCGAATATATTCAAATTACTAATATTATCACAATTATTTACAAATATGTTCTCCTCGTTCTGCGAGTCAAATTGAGCGAATACTTGATTCATCAGAGACCTATCCAGCCACTCGTTGGGTGACACACTTCGTGATTTTGACATGTTGTTTATTGGAGCAGTTTTCACAGCTGTACTCCGCGTCCATTCCTCTTTTATTGCCGAGCAGCTGTCGTACTCCTGAGAGAATGTCTTGAATGAAGTGTGCAGTCCGCTGTCAGTTTCTACATTGCACAGTAATGTATCGTCCAAGGACAGTAAGGTATCGATGGCATTCGGCGACTTAGATCTTCTAGCGTTGTTGTTTAAAAATATATTTTTTTTATTTTCTTTCTCATCATCCGACCCTTCCATCTGACAGATCCGCCGTGAAAGAGTTAACCTTCATAGAACTTGAAAACTTTTTAATCAGAGAATTGTTGCACAATTTATTTTGCGGTCCGAATCTCGCGCTATTGATCAGCGTCTCGTACGTCTCATGCGAACCATAACCTTCTTCACGATCATATGAATTTGCAACTAATCCGGAAAGAAAACGAGAACTGAGTGTGTTGAACGAGTTTCGTCGTTGATAACAGATAAAATGCCGAAAAAGAAGACCGGTCAGAGAAAGAAAGCCGAGAGGCAGAAACTCCGGCAGAAAGAGATCAGAGCGGCCAAGGAACAGATTGACTTGGCGAAATTTCCTTGCAACTCCGTAATGGTGAGTGTTCCCTTGATTTCCCCACAGTAACTTACCTCCGAAAAAAAAACAAATTATTTTATTCTAGGAATGCGATAAGTGCAATAAAAAGCAAAAGAGTCGTGCCTTCTGTTACTTCTGTCAAAGTCTGCAACGTTTGCCCATGTGCGCACATTGTGGCAAAGTCAAGTGTATGTTGAAAACAGGAGATTGCGTGGTGCGTCATCCCGGTGTGTTTACCACGGGACTGGGAATGGTGGCAAGTAAATCAGCATCGTTTTTTGTTGCTGTCTCAAATCTAGAAGAAGGATTTCAGACAATTTCACTTTCAGGGAGCCATTTGCGATCATTGCGAAGCCTGGGTGTGCCATGGAAGACGTTGCCTGACCACTCACGCTTGTATCTGTCCGTTGATGGATGCTATTTGCCAAGAATGCGAGAGAGGAGTCTGGGATCACGGCGGCAGAATATTCAAGTGTTCGTTCTGTGATTGTTTCTTGTGTGAAGATGATCAATTTGAGCATCAGGCGTCCTGTCAAGTTCTAGAAGCTGAAAATTTCAAGTGTAATAATTTCAATAAGAAAAACATTGTGATTTCGAAGAATTTAACTTAGAAAAATATATCAGATTAAATTTTAATGGTTCACAGGCCAATCCTGCAATCGTTTGGGACAATATTCTTGTCTCAGATGCAAGACATGCTACTGTGAGGATCATGTTCGCAGAAAAGGATTTAAATATGAGAAGAATAAGCCTATTCCATGTCCAAAATGCAGTTATGAGACGTCACAAACTAAAGATCTAAGCATGTCGAGTAAGGATCGAATACATAATTCTTTTTTATATAATTGATAGCTGTGTTACAAACACACATAGGTTTGTTTTATTTATTTGTTTTTACAGCGAGAAATCACAAGTTTGGTAGACAAAATCAAGGAGGTCCGTCTGAATCTGATGATGAAACTGAATATAACAATTATGGTACAGTTAAAACACTTTCTATTTTTTCTAGTGGAGAAATTAAAATTCCTCTCAATATTCATAAATGTTAATATACACACATTTTTCATTTTTAAGAAAATATTTGCTTTTTTATGATAGGAAACCAAGATTCTTGCTATGGAACTGCTAGTTATGCCAATGATGATGAAGATGAGGATGATGACGAGGATGATGACTATGATGATGACGAAGATGACGATGACGAGGACGAAGAGGACGAAGATGAGTCGTCAAGTGTAGATGAGGAAAAGAAAGACAACAAAAAGATGGAACAAACTTCAAGCAGTAATAAAAGTAAAGTTTAACACTTACATAAAAATATGCAAAATAGCAATAATTGACAAATAAAATGTTAATTGTCGTAAAAAGTTTAATAAGACAGAAAAATAATTCAACTATTTTGTGAGAGAAATAAGGATTAATTTCAACAATTCCTACATTTATCATAACATTTAATAGGTGCACAATATTTAAATTTGATATCTTTTAAATTAATAAATATGCAAAGAATATAAGAAATTAAAGTGCTGAAAACTGATATAGTAATGAGATTAATTTTGTATGTTTTAAACCTCCAAGGCAAGGTGTTTATGCAAGTTATTTATTCTTTAGATTTGATTTTTTCTTCTTCAATTAAATTTGAAAAAAACGAAAAGATTATTAAATAATAATCTTTTGAAACACATAAATGTCAATTTCAATAAATATTAATGATCACATTTACAGGATCAATCTCATTACTTTTTTTTGAACATACAGTGTGAATGTACAAGAGAAAATGAGAAGAAATAAACGTTACGTTTATTATACATGCTATTTGACGCTTTTAAATAAAAAATACATAAACATTATAAAATCATACATCTTATTGTATAACATGTGTATATTTAAATGTGTTATACACGTAACGTTGTGTATTCTGATGGGAATGCAAATGTATGCGAACCAAGAGCATTAACACAAGGCAACAATCCAGCATTTGGTATAATGTTCCAAGATAATGTTAAAGTTACATTCTTATTTCCCCTGCAAAAACAGAAAATGGTTTATATAAACAAGACAAAGAACGTTTGCGCTTCTATCTTAATATATAAATTACTTTCACATATTTATCAAAAGATTTTTTACCTAAGACCTTTGCCATCATCCCAGAAATAATACTTTGTGTTCATATTCTTGAAATCAAGTACAGCATTGTCTCCACGAAGCATTATCTTATCCCATAAAACTACCTGTGAGCAAAATAAATTTTTATTGCAAACAATTTAAATAGAAAAGAGCACAAGTGTAACAGATTGAGAAACTTACCTGATTGAATTCATTGTTTTCTGTTTGATATTCTGCTGTGAGATATAAGAATAACTGTTTAACATTCCAGTTGAACAATGGAGTGAGATGTATAAGTATATAGGTAAGGTAAATAGAGACAAACATAAATAAAAATATTATTATTACACAAGATTACAATTGTTTTATTAAAAATAATTAAAAAATAATTATCTATACTTTCAGTGAATTTATCTTTGTTTAAAGAAATAAATAGTTAATGTTTTTACTAGCATATGAAAGAAATATTTTATCTTTTTTTACTAGCATATGGAAGAAAATCTTTGTATAATACTATATATGAAAAGGATATCAGTTTGTAAGTCAAAAGTCAAATAACCCAAATCATTCTTTTCTCTAGATGCACTATAATCTGGTACATTCTTTCTGTAACAAAAAAAATTTATGTTTATAACAAATATCTTATGTATAATTCTTAAAATATATAAGATTATATAGTTATCAATTTTGCGCATACTGATCACTAGCATAAGATGTTATTTAATGTTGTTTAAACTATTCACAAGAATTTGTCTTTCAATGTCACAAAATACAAATAACACTTGAGCACGAACTGGTCTTCTACGATGAGATTCAAAAATTAATAATACACTCGTCATACTTACACAACAACTTTTATAGTATTTAAAGTTGCTTTTGCTCTGTAATCGATGAAAACTGTTGAGAGAAAACAGCAAAATGTTAAACAAGCCGACACGCTTAAAGTATATGCTACAATAGCATTTGCGCGTGTTAGGACCGTGTGCATTATTGTGCCTTGCTGTCGTCGGCAATTGTTATGACGTCTCTATCAAACTAAAGCAACTTAATCGCTACAAGTGTGTGCATTAACGAATTTCTAACCGCAATTTCTGACACGCATTATTTCCCTGAAAGCATCGGACCTTCAACGTCATCACTTGAGCGAGATTAGGTTAGATTACGAGCAACGATCGCCATCTAGTGAAAAGAGTCGACAGGGAGTCACGGAGTGACCCTACTGGTTATACATATATTGTGACTATGCGTGGTTAATTTGCAGCAATAAGTTTTGCTATTTTTCAAATATCGTAGAATTAAGAAACGATTACAAAAATGTCTGTGTTCTTTGTAAACGCGTAAGTAAACACGCTTCTCTCATCGGTCTCTTAGATTAGGTTAGGTTAAGATTATTTTATTTTCAGTTTACATTCTGTATATAGCAGGTATATTTGTGAAATTTTTTATGGAATATGCGTGTATTTTGTGAAAATAAAATAGTCGATTAAATATGATAGTAGATTTATCACATTTTGTCTGAACAGAAATCAGGATAGTGAAATAGAAGGAGATTCAAATGGAGGAGAGTTGCAAATTGCATCTCCGACCAGTTCTGAAGCCCAAATAGCTTTGGTTCATTTTTGGCCAAAAGTTATGGAAGAGATAAAAAATATTACAACGGTTAGTAAAACTAAAATAAGTCAACAAACATAAAACTTTCAATATATATAGCAATACTTATTTTTTATTTGTATAGATGGATTTGAAGACACAAACTTTACCTCTGGCAAGGATAAAAAAGATTATGAAGTTGGATGGAGATGTAAAAATGATAAGTGCTGAAGCTCCAATGCTCTTTGCCAAAGCTGCTGAAATTTTTATACACGAATTAACACTCAGAGCTTGGGTGCATACTGAGGACAACAAAAGGCGTACTCTTCAACGAAATGACATAGCAATGGCAGTGACAAAATACGATCAGTTCGATTTTTTAATTGACATAGTACCTAGAGATGAAATAAAACAAAGCAAAGCACAGAGTGAGAGCTCTGTCCGTACAGCTATGAATTCAGATCAGGTCCATTATTATTTTCAATTGGCCCAGCAACAAGCTTCGGCAGGTCAGAGTGTTCAGAATAGTAGTAGTGGGCAGCCTATACAAATTGTTCAACCTTCTGGTGGCCAACTACAAACGATTTTTTTTTTTTTTTTTTTTTTTTTTTTTTTCAATTAAAACTAAGAAAATTCCGTGCGTATTCAATCGCACGGAAATTCTTTACATCATTGTCAATTTTAGGATACCAATACCAGTACAGCCCAAACAGTTACAGTTCAGAATCCACAGCAGACGTCAGGTCAACAAATTATTCAGCTACAGCAAGCACAACAAACATCTACGACGCAACCAGGTGGGATACAAATTGTGCAACAAATTGTTACGCCCAGTGGTGAAATCCAACAAATACCTGTAAATATAAAATGGAACTTTGTTCGATAAACTGTGTAATAAATCATGTACGCATATTTACACTACTTGTAATTGTTGCTTTGTAGATTCAGTTGACCCCCCAGCAACTGCAGATGATTCGCATGCAGGTACAAGGTGGGAACAATCAGCCTATTATAATTCAAACGGCTCCGATTCAGTCTCAACCGCAGTTGATACAAGTTGCACAAGGCACTCAGGCTCCAGTTTTCTTACAAGCCTCCAGCGCGGATACCGAATAGTAATTAATATTTAATATTAAGAATATTACCTAAAGGTATTAAATACATTTTTGTATTAGACACATTCACATGTTATGTGATACGATGAGATTTTGTAAGAAAAAGGAGTTAGGAAACTCCAACTTTTTCATTTGACAATGATAAAAAGCGTTTTTATTTTCTATTTATAAGCAATGCTATACTGAATTCGCTATGTAGTTCCTGCCTGGTCTTTTTATTCAATTTTCTATGTTAGCTACATATATAGTTTATATATGTATGTATATATAAAATATTGATAAAATAGGTAACTATATCTACATCTATAGATATAGATATCTATATTTTAAAATCTAAACTTTAGATATTTCTAAAAATTTGAAAAGATCTCATTTCGATTTATTAATCGTTTATTATTCTTTCTGTTTAGTATCGAAGCTACTGTATTACCTTGTGTAAAATCAGGATATAAACTCTCTACAATTAAAAAAGAAAATGATCACTAGCCGAGCACGGAGAACCACTAGTACTTATCGAGAAATAAGACCAATCTTTTTCTCACACTAAAATCTTTATTTTATTTTGTAATATACCTTTACATTTTATCGCTCACGTTGTATATGTGTACATAATTCACATCCTATGGAAAATATATATTTTTATCGACGTAAAAACATTCAGGAGAGATTATAGTTGAAGACAAATATTCGAAAGTTAAAATTAACGAAAAATATCTGCATTCACAAGGATCTCGGGAATATATCTGTTCGTGCGTGTGTTCAAGTTGTTATAAGACGCTGATCGAAGGGTTGGTCACTGAAGCGAAATGAGGTGAATCGAGGCGATGTAAGGTGAAGAATAAAGATAAGCGGCCAACGCGAGATGTAATCTGATTCGTACGTCGCGTTCCTCAGCCGTTCCGTGCTGCCTGCTCCGCATGGCTGAGCTTAGGACTGGCTGGCGCAACTTGTATTATGTTTCACGTTGCTGCGGTTCTTGTCTGACGCGAGTTCCGAGGCTCTCGGAGGCCTCTGCAACAGCCTCGAAATGTCATGTAAGAGAGTAACTACTTCATAGTATTTTCTCCATTATGTCATTTTATACATGTAAGATATATACATATAATACGTATACATATAATACGTGTATATGTATCTAATAGTATTTATTTTCAAAGAATGAAAAGAAAGAAAAAATCATGCATTTATCGATTACTCGAATGTCGTTGTTAAGGTCATGGAACATAAAAACAAAAAAAAAAGACTTAAAAACAGTGAGAGACGTAAGCAAATCAACCAATCGCAGGCCAGCATTAGCTTACGTTACGCTTCCGTTTGCTGGTCTGTGAATGGTCGACTTGCTTACCGCTTACGTCTTACTGCTTGAGTTTTTTTTGTGTGCCATGGCGTTTATTGCATTCTAAAGTTAAACGATAATCCGCAGTAAAGCTTATTTAATATATCAAATTGCGCGTGTATTTATGACAATCTAATTATAGAACTACAAGTATATACAATTAAAGATATATATATTTATAAATATAAAATTTTATACGCTTGTGTGTGTACGGATTTCCTAGCTTTACGTCCCAGCCTGTGTGTATTTTTTGATCAGATCAAAATATAGACAAGAGCTCTACGAGCTCTTAAACTAGTTTCTGGATTGTGCAGAATTACGTGGTTCAGTTTCCATGGTTTTTTATGTGAATTTTATTTTTGAATCTTATTTTTTATTCGAGCTCAATCTTATCTCTGCAACTTCTTTTTTGCGAACAAAATGTGCAGAGAATATAAAGAAGATAAAATGAAAAAGCTAATCTTAAATACATATATATAAAGACACTGGCAATCGATATTTGCCAATGTATTAAAATGAATCGATTGGAATTCCAATTCAACCGCGCATCTTGTAACTACATATGTCTGTGAGATATTGAAAAAAATAACACATACATGTGTGAAATTTAATTACAATTGATTCTTTAGTTAAGATTTGAAAAAAATTTTTTGACATAATTCGAAAATTCGTACACGTATAATTTTTTCATTTAATTTACGTTATGTAATGTTTTTTTTTTCAAATAACCGATATTTAAGATACGTATGTGTAAATTTAAGGTCTCACAGTGGAGACGAACTGGAAACACTACAGGATGAGGAGCGCGACCTATCCATCGATGTCCTTTTTATTAGCACGGAACAAAGATGTGCTCCATTTAGTGACGTCGGCAGTGTGGTCCCGGTTGTCAGGGGAACCTAGCGGGCATGCAGCGTCGCAAGGACTTTAATCGCGCGTCGAAGCAGGCGTGATACGGAGTCCCGATTCTCCATCCTCGCTAGAAACGAACGGTCACGGCGGATCACACAGGGATTCCCCTGAAATTAAAACACGAGGACGATTTTCGCGCGTCTGCCATTCGATAATTTAAAATTCGCCGTTATTCGCAGTGGCCGATTCGATTCTCGCCGTGTAATTTCTCGCCGCAGCCTTCCGATAGATCCCTTCCACCCCGTGATCTACGCCACTGTCGGAATACTCTCGGATTTCACGACATGTTTACAAAGATCCTAGAGATAAGTTGAGAATGGCTGCCGCAGCCCCATGCCTCCTCCATGGGTGTAAGGTGACAGCTGCCTGCGCCTGCGTTACATGCACACACAGGGTGTCCTCGCCGAAAATCACGTCTCTCTCAATAAGAAACTCGACGGTCTATCACGATTGCAAAAATTAATCCTATAATTAACATCAAGAATTCAAAATTCTCTTCGAAAAGAGCTTCGAATGTTCCGCTGTTGAAAGTTACAAAAAAAAAAGAAAAACTGATTTTTTTCAGAACATTTTGCTCTAAATTATGTTGTTTCTATCGAGTAACGAACGCAAATTCCAAACCTTCCTTACAACGCTTTGAAATAGTCGAGCGTGCAAGCCAAACAATTTAATAAACAATTTCAACAATTCTCGCGTTTTGAATATAAAACCATATCGCGTTTAAACTATCTACAAAATCTCGATAAAATTTTGCACACGTCACTGTGGTCCGTGCACCACTTTCAAACTATCTCAAGAAACGTTTCAGTCTCAATTTTAATTATTAAATTCTATATCGATTCGCGGACAAGAAATTGGCTTTATCGATTACGAATGGAGGTATTTCTCAACCAATTTATGATCGATTTTCAAGAATATATTTGTCTCGGCCGATTATAGATAAAGCTTTTGGGGTGCATTCGTTGATCTTAAGGGGTGTCGGCAAGACACCCCTTATAAAGGAAGAGAGAAAGCATGTTAGTACACAGTTACTTATACAGCGACTTCCTCGCTACGTACGTCTATTCCTCGACACACACACTTACATCGGTAAAACGGGGAGAGAGATATCTTAGCTATGGTTTCTGAAACTCACCCGCGGGATCCTCTTGCGCGCGCGCGCGCGTGTGTGTGTGTGTGTATGCGCCATCACTTCTGCAAAACCTCACTTGAAGTGTGTGTCGCGTGTGCGTTTGAAAAGGCGCACATTAACTTCGTTTCTTTTATCATCAGTGGAATTTGATCAGTAAATTTGTGCTTTTGGTATGTATTTATTTTTGAAACGAAATTTTTTTTTAATGAGGACGACGTATATTACACGAAAAAATGCGATATCTCTTCAATCTTCTTCTGATTTTCATCAGCGAATACATCCATTAACCCTTCCACAACGAGATAAACTTGACATAGTGATTCATGAGAGAGAGAGAGAGAGAGAGAGAGATAAATGATTATGATCGATAACTACATTTTCCGGGAACTCTCCATAAAATTATTCTCCGAACATCTCGAGTGTTGCGCAAATGTTCTGACATTACTTTGGATAAACAAAGTAAGTAACATTGATTTGCTAAAAATTTGCTTTTATCAACATATTATACTTTTTTTGACCATCTTTTACCATCAAGCTATCAACTTTTAAGAGATTCTATTTTATTTAATTTAATCTTATGTTTATTTAAAGACAGCTGAGAGGATGCGCGTATCTCTGCTGTTTATGTTAAATATAATCTCTCGAAGACTATACATCCCGTGGATTAAAACCGATAACGTTATCAAAATGGCTCGGGGATTAATTGTAACAATAGAAAGCGCGAACTGAGAAAGACACTCATATACACGCCCTTATGCTTCTGCATTTTTTTTTTTCTAGGGTCTGCGTACACGTGTAGCTGGGTGGTCGTTACACACGTGTACCATGTGTGCACACTTTCAAGGTAGAGCCTCCCGCATACTTGGAGAGACTGGACTAATCTTGCTCTCTCTCTCTCTTCTTACGGTCCGGCCCCTCTTTTTCTCCATCTTTTCTTCCTTTTCTCTTTCTCTCCTCGCTTGCACGAAGAAAGAGCTCTCATGCCCCCCATTATATCATAAAGGTACCACCAACCACCATCGTTCTGCCATCTCTTCAGCAATGTGCGGTTGCGACCGGCCCACAGGATGTGTCGACGCCATGTCTACCGCCAGCACGTCTCTCTTTATTGCAACACACTGCTGTCTCTCCGTGAGCCAAGTGACTCCTCCGGGAAAACGCAATAACATTCGTCGCACGTTAGAATCGATACTTATTTCGCGAAAGAGGCAGCGTGTATATATATATATATATATATATATATCTGTCGTCTGTGTTTCTGAGAAACGCGAGAGTCCTTTGAGAACGACAGTCGAAAATTGGATTCGCGCGGAAAACACACTGACGACCGATGATGGAAACGGAGACTTGCACGAACTTAGAATTAATAGAGGCATGTTTATTATTTTCGATGAAAAGAGAGGACCGATATCTCTTTTCTGTAAACGCGAAGAGAATCCCTCGGTGCTCGACGCACCGTGAAAACGGAAAAATCGAGGGGAGAGGGGGTTGGATTAGACCCTCGCTATTATGTAAAAGCCTCCTTTGTCGTTTTTATCACCGATCGAGATGTCGATCGCTGCATTTTCCCGAATATATTTACGTTCTCACAAACGTGGATTTTGTTCTTTTTAGGAAAAACATTTTTCCTTCGAGAAAAGAACATTACGTTGATGTATCGAGAACAGAGAGAATACCTAGTGTTTATCTTGAAAATAAAACGCACACATATAGCGCGCAACAATCAAGTGTACATGTAAGTTGTCGACACGCCCGCGAGCCACGAAGTAATACTTACTCTGAAACAATTGCAAACAAAGCATTTAAGAGCGAAACGCTCGGAACGAAAAAGTTTCTCGAGATGCTTTCATGGTAACGTTAGCAGGACTTTTAACGAAATTTGAGAGTCCATCAAGCTGGTGGAAAACGCACAATGGATGTGCCGGCACCGGGATACAGAAAATTATATTGTCGTCCATGTCGCTCCTCATTTTTGTTATCGCTGTTGAAAATGCAACAACTCACTCTAGGTGGTTGCACTTACATTAGCCGCAAAGAGGTTTCAAGTCTAACCCATTCGCAAAATATATAAAGTTCATTTTAAAAAAATATCATATAAATTAAAAAATTTAAAAGAATGCGTCAGTAACACATTCTGTAAAGTTCTCGAAGTTTTTAAAACTAATATATTGGGTATTTGCTCCTTTTTCAATCTTTCATTTTTTTCTTTTAAAAATGATTTTATCGTATCGTCAAATTTTACTTCGCGAACAATCGAACGATTTCTTGTAAGGATCACGATAACAAATATGCGCGCGACATAGAAATTACTTACCACAATTAAAAACTAATTCGATTTCTGTCACTTCATCTTTACTCATTCGCTTTTTGCGAGGAGCGAGTTTTCTAAATTTTAAGGGGTTGCTAAAAAGGCCGCGCGCTCCCGCGCGAAACCGTCTTTCGCCCTTCATTATTTCACTCGCAACGGAGGCCCTAATTTGTTTTGTCATGCAATGACAGAGGAAGCGGACATCTCGCGGCGCTTTTATCGCCGCCGTGATCGATAAAGCGAGAGAAAAAAGGACGCGGGAACATTCTCGCTTTCCAAGAACCTACTGAATATGACATAGTGCCGTTGGCGTGGACCTCCCGTCAAGAATTCTTCGTCTCGTCCTGATAAAAAGAAAGGCGAGGAAGAAGACGACCGTTCTGGTTTCGCGCAAATGCAAAACCAAAGCGTGAAATTAAAAATCCAATTAAATTAGATACTTTTTTTTTTACCCACGTTTATTTAAAATCGTAACGAGCCAAGCCTCCGTGCGTGGTAGCGGCTCTTCGAGTTGAGCGACAATTAAAATGCAGACGCGCGTGGAACGGAGCAACAAGTTCTTTTTTATTTTCTTTGTTTTCGCTCATTAATTCGTGGGATTCTGAAACACGCATTCTACGACCCTTATCAAGATCGTATCCATAGATCCCTTTAATCGCCGTTTCTTCTGAAAAACCTGCCTCGCCGGAGAGGAGCGTCATTGCCGCGCGATTTGTACAAATGAACGGTGACAGGAGGTGACAATTATTCCAATGTAGGGGGGTAGAGACTATCTTTTTCCTCTTCTGTCGCGGCACACGGAAACTTCTCTCTCTCTTCCTTCCTCCGCACATTTCCGTCCCTCTCGTCTCTCTTTCTCTCTCTCTCTCTCTCTCTCTCGTCATCTCTTCTTCTCTCCTTATCTCTCGCGCCATCACCCACCACGCGCGCGGCTCGTTATCTCCTCTCATTCTAATTAACGAGCGACCTGTGCGCGTT
The DNA here is from genome assembly GCA_014825475.1 of Pseudomyrmex flavicornis. Taxonomy (NCBI): domain Eukaryota; kingdom Metazoa; phylum Arthropoda; class Insecta; order Hymenoptera; family Formicidae; genus Pseudomyrmex; species Pseudomyrmex flavicornis. Next base: position 29,402 of record QVNW01000709.1, on the reverse strand, counting down.
CGTCGGCGAGAACAGGACAGGAGGAACGCGAAGCGTTCTGGGTGAGATAAAGAAGAAGGAAAAGGGGAGCGAGCGAGAGAGAGAAGCGATTTATCGCGAGTATAAACGGCGGGAGAAGGACAGACTACGCTTTATTGAGTAATCGCGCGTGAACGTTTATCACGAATGTGTATAGAAATATATCTATAATTTTTATTAAAAAAAAAAAAAAAAGCAACGTAAACTACAATATCCGACAATAACAAGAGATGTGAGATAACAATGAGAAAGAGAGAGAAAAGAAGAAAAAGGAGAAGAGAAAAAAAAGAAAAGGACAAGCAGAAAAAGCAGAGGTTAAAGGACGAGAGAGGGACATACCGCGAAACAAAGAGAAGCGAGAGAAGACGGGACGAAGCGAGAGACGGGACGGGACGGAGAGGAGGAGAACGTGCGCTCGGAGAGAAAAGGTGCGACGGAGAGGAGCCAGCCGAACGAACGGACGACCACGTGACCTCACAGAGCGGGGGTGGCAGGCGACATTTCGCATGCTCAGAACTCCACTTGGCCGCGGCGTATCATACGCACGGAGGGGCCCTCCCGTGAAACGCGCCCGGGGAAACAATGGTAGCGAGTCCGTTGTGAAGGATCCCGAAACAGGTCCTGCTCCGATTGCTTGTCTTTTGTGAAACAAAGAAAAAACGCGCTAAAAACCGAACAGAAAGCACCCCCCGTTGCGCGATTGTTCGCGAAAGTGGTAGGTTCCGGGTATAAGTTTCTCTGGGCGCCCTGGGGTGCATCCCTCTCGCCGTAAGGATCTTTGGGAAGATTTATTTTTTCGCAAACGTGCGGGCAAGAAATACTTACCGCATAGTGAAATATCGTTCGAGCAACGACCTTCGAAACTCCTGATCGAACACGTCCTGAACATCACACTCGGCCATCGTGCGCGACACATGTGTGTGCGTGTGCCGGGCGGTGCGCGAAACGCCACGCACGCCTACGGACAGGGTGGTCGGTAGAAGAGCCTCACGATGATCCTGAAAACGTGAAAGTGTCAGACACAGTGAATCGGCCAGGACGGATTATTAAATTGTTTTGCAAACACGCAGATATATCGTCGATACGACGTGTTCGTGCGCACGCAGGACACGCACGCAGGACACGCACGCAATACGAACGCACACAGCACGCAACCCCCGGGATGCTGTTGTCAGGACGGACTCGCCGACGGCTTTCCTGAACCTTGTGTTTTACCATTCTATCTTGAGAGACCGGGATTAGCGACGGGACACAAGGTGAGAGTTAATTTCTAGTTAGCGTCCGATTAGATTTATATTTTTTCATATTGAAAAGATTTTTCTTTTTCTCATTTTTGTTTTCCTCGTCGATAGGGAGAAAACACACAAATTGCAAACGAGTCGATGTTTGTTGTTACAACCGATCGCGTGTTTACATAACAAATTTGTTCGACATTGTAAACGACGAATGGATTTCTACGTGAAATTTATTCAAGCTTTTGCGAAACCTTAAAACAAAAAAAAACCAACGTGAATTGTGAAAATGTCGATTTTGCGCGAGCCAAATACTCAACCGTTCTTTTTTTTTTTTTTTCTTTTTAAATTCGTAGGATTCTAATTCATGCGTGATCGCGCGTAGATTCCGATGCAAATTTCACAGAAACGTTTGTTTCATATCAGTGAGTGTGTTCTAATCTGATTTGAGAGAAAAAATTACACTTTGCGTAATATGTCATTTTCAGAAAAAAATCCCTTTAGAAATTTATGTCCTTACGCGTACGAGAAGAAAATAAAAGAAGCGAATTAATATTTTTTTATCTAGTGTCTTACGCGTAAGATAGAGATTAATTTTTACAAACTTGTTTATTTGCACGCGCAATGTTTAAGTCTCTGATTGAAAAATTCACTTTGTGACTTCGCGCACGCAAAAAAAAAAACAAAAAAATACAAAAAAAAAAACAAACGACGAAGCAAACTTTCCCAGCCGAGTCGAGTTTTTTCCGCGAGAAATTAAAATGATCATCCGTGAAGAACGCGTGGTGCGCACACGTTTTTCCTAAAACTGCTAAATAGGCGAGTGACTCTAGCGAGAGCTGTTACGCGGATGTTCACACATACACGCGTAGAAACGTCATTATCAATTGAGCATGCGTAACTTATGCATCTCATTCGGCTCGTTACGGTAGTAATGTATTTTAATTGGTCACGTTGCGCGGTATTAGACAATGCGCGTTCCTGCGAAAAACCCGTTGTGCACGCGATGTTTTGCGCACAAAGACGACAACAAAAAATATTGCAAGGAAATATATCCTCGAGAAGAAAATAACATCAGTTTCGAAACCCAAGAATTTCAGAGACGCGTGCGATAAAAGAGCTTGCGTGATGTTTCGTTTCCACTTGAGGAACGAAATTAAATTTCTCGCAACAAACAAGAGCGCGCTAATACATGTAGAGTTAATACATTTTAACAATGTCATGACATTTACATTCGTCGAATAACATTTGCAAGATGATGAGCTTATCGTCCGGAGCCCAGTTGGAGCCCGTTAGTCTTATATTGGCGTATCCAGATGTTTTCCACAAATTGGTCACGCGTTGGTGTCCCATAAAAATTACTCAGTGCCGCGCGCGCAAAATAATTTTAAAGCTCCGCGAGACGGAAAACAGTTTTCGATTCTGCTTCGTAGTCGAGAGCGTGTGTTGTATTCATTTTTGTATACGTAAATACATCGACGCTGCTTATCGTTCGATTATATTCCTCATTAGCTCGATTATATTCTTTCTCCGAAAGCTTCTTTTAACGATCACAATTGGTACCGGTCTTTATCAACGGTGCTCGCGTAAATTATCTTTTCTTCTTAATCATTTCACAAACAAATTCTTGCAAACGTCCTTCGCTAAAATAAATGACATTAATCGCGCGCGAGAAATAATTTAAGGATTCCAATAATTCAATGAAAAAAAAAGACTATAGCGTTTTCTTTTTTGGGGGGGTTTTTTAAACAAAATTAACATTTTGCTTGGGAAAATCAGTTATTATTACGAAACTGTAGCACGATCGAGAGAAAACAGCAAAGCGATGTACGCGCGCTCGAGGAAGCTTTCGTTACTTCGTTACAGAAACACAGCAGCAGACACGGACAAAAAAGCTTTTGTCTCAACTTACTGTAGCCATCCTTAACGTTTTACTACTTCTTGGTTTTTTTCTCCCCCAACGACGGGCAACGTAAACGAAGCCATTAAAGATGGACGAGAAGGAGACGTTAGGTGGACGTCCTGTGGACGCGAGTAATGCGGCGTTCTCAGGCGTTCCTCTCGTTTCGTTGCATTTTGTTTCCTTGACGGGTGACGGGCCGGCCAGACAGCAAGCTAAGCACGTCGTCCGCGATAAACACTTCGGCACAGGCTTTTGTTTAGATAAGCAGGAGTGCCTTTCATCTCTAGCTTCGCTGTGCATTATATGCGGCGAGATGAGCCACCGCGATATACAGGGTGGCGACAAATTCGTGACGACCAACTCCTGATGAACTCTCCTGTCTCGATATCTTTGCGGAAAATATCGCGTCGCGAAAAAATCTCCAAGTAGGATTTTATCGAAGAAAGAAATACGAGATTTCAAATCGATCGTACATATAAAATTCATTTCACAGATGTTGTCAAAGTAGATTTTGAGTGATAAGAAGAAAAAAAAGAGATAAAAGAACAAAACGTCTTGAAGTGGCGCGACGACAAGACGAAGAACCGGAGCTTTTCTACATGTAACACGTACGGACGATAGAATATTTTGAAAATAAATCAAACACAATGATCGATTCAGATTGATCGAAACAGTAGCCGGGGAGAACAAGAATTGAATAAATCGAGTGGTTGATACGTGAGAGAGTTAAGATCTCGCGCGCGCCTGATTATACCTCGCGTGAAGGAGCTCTTGTGGGAGAGATAAAAAAATACAAAAGAACAAAAAAAAAAAAAAAGGTACAGGTTTCCGCGATGGCGGCAGATATGTGGTATATACGTAGGGCGGAGTACAGATAGACAGTGACTTGGCAACATAAAGAATACGTAATGTAAAGCGTTGCGGGAGAAGTTCCATTGGCTGGTTTCGTAGGTGAACGCCTACCCGACCGACCAGTCACTCCACCTCTTCGACACGCAATTGGCAGACAATAATCAAGTTCGCGCGCGCGAGCGAGTTCTCGCAGGTGTAATTTCCTCCCGTTCGTTCGTGTGAAAATCGCGCCCGAATGAGGGTGCGATCTGTTGCGGAAAAACGCAAGAACTGTCACCACTTTATATTGTTATTAAATTGATATATTGATTTTATTGTCATTTAATTAAACCTCGAAAGATAACAGAATGTTCTTGATTTTTACGGAGACTTCTCTCTCCTTCTCTCTTGTTTATTCTCCGGCCACTTTAAAATTGGATTTTTTTCCCTTCATTGAGCTAAAGATAATGTTTTTTTCAATCATATCGTCTTGCCGTTCAATTTACTCATTTATCTTTTTTTTTTTTTTTGATACTTGGCGAAGAGAGACACAGATGAATTTACGGTTGATTTATATCGTTACAGACAGAGTGATATGTTAACCGAGGATAATGATCCGACGAAACCAGCAGGGGTTTTAGACAATGCTGGCAACGTGTCTTCCTCGACAGAAGCCTCGGTACAGCATCCACGAGCCGCAAACAATGGTAGACAGAACATAATATATACATTATAATATACTAACTATAATGTAATGAAAATTCAACTATGTTGACATAGAATACACCGATCAAATTAAATTATGAAATTACATTAGCTTGATGCGAAAGATTCGTTGTTCTTTTTTTTTTTTTATGAAAGTTCTGTTTTCAAGTTAGATTTAAAGTTAGATTTGTGAAATAGGATAATTTTATGTAAAAAAGTTTTTTTTTTTAAAGATGAAACACTGATTTCTCATTCGTTCTGTGATCTAAAATCTGAGCATTTACAAACAAAACTCTACTCTGTTATTTTCATACAAGAGACCGAAGTTAAGAACGAGGTGCAGGACTGTCCCGAAAATGACAGCGTGCCAGGTGGTGAGCTGTATATCGACGAGAACGCCGAGGAAAAGGAGCAGGAGTATCCGGATTCGATGGAAAAGGCGGATTATGGTTCCTTGTACGCCTCCAACCAATATTACAACAGGTATTACATATAAGAAAACGGAAAAACTTCTGCAGGTATAAAATTAACTAAAACTATAGACACTGCGCTCGACAATGTGTTTGTCACTTCTTTTTTTTCCCCTCTCTTCCTCTCTCTCTCTCTCTCTCTCGTCACAGCTTATACAATTCACCGCCGTACGGATCAACAACAGCCTCGAAGAACGCATCCAGCTTGCAGAACTCATATCTAAGCTCTTACACTTCGTCGAGCTCGATGACGCAATATCCGTCCTACGGTTATAACAGCGGGACGACAACCTTTCCAAACATGGCGCAAAATATATCAGCTTCACAGGTGACGATTGTCATTTCCATTCGAACACACACTCTCTCTCTCTCTGATGCGAATAATCTCTCAATTTCTTGTTCTCTTTTGCCACAGAAATTAGATTATAGTGCGTACAGCAGCAGTTTGTACGCGAACGACAGGGTACCGCTTCAGTATTCCGGATATTATTCCGTGCCCGGTTATCACGGGCCGTCGGCTTCGTTCAACATCGGCAACATTAATTTCGGTAATTCGTTACAGATCTCTCTTTTTGTTTTTTTTGTTCCACGACAAATATAGAAAATGCAATTTCCGCATTTTGTGTTCATTATCGTTTTCTTATCACATCGAACAATCGCAATTAACATTTCATTTTATGCGCGCAAGATTCGACCAAGCCCGCGCTGATGCTGGATCCAACGGCGCACGACGCGAGCGATCTGACCGCACGGGAAACCGCAAACATTGAAGGTGATACTCGATTCGTATGCGTATTTTGCTTCATCACATTTACGTTATGAAATTAGGTTTTGCCAAACGCAGTTATTCCTTTCCAGTTTACATCAGTAATGTATTTGAGGCTTAAAATGTGTTTTATTTTTGTGACTAAACTGTGTAGTTTTGAGAAATTTTGTTTTCTTAAATCGTAGACTAATGACAAAACTGACTTTTATCATTCTCTGTGTGAGCCGGAAAGCAAGTTGATTACTTAACGCAGCTTCGAACGTTTGAATATTTTTCAATCCTTATTGAAATATTGCTGGGATATAATCGTGTTGTCTCCGCTCCCACAGTGACAGTGACGAAGCCATGCAAACGCGGACGAAGACAAAGCGGAAGCGGAAACAGTATCGGTTCCGCAGACACGACCGAAGCCGGGCCCGAGCGTATATTCATTTGGGACCTCGACGAAACCATAGTTGTGTTTCACTCTTTGTTAACCGGACAGTTCGCCACCAAGTACGAGAAGAACCAAGGTCCTCTGGCTCAGGTGGCGTACAGGTTGGAAGAGATGATATTCAATCTTGCAGATACGCATTTCTTCTTCACTGATATCGAGGTGACTTGGGAATATCTTAAACTCTCTTTCGCAATTTGAGAGCGAAGATCTAGAACTCACTTACGAATACGAATCTGTAGCTTAATTATTCAGTTGGCACATTTTCTTCCCGCAGGAGTGCGATCAAGTGCATATAGACGACGTGTCGTCGGACGACAATGGTCAGGACCTGTCGTCCTACAACTTCGCTACCGACGGTTTTCAGAGCGCGTCTGCCAACAATGGTATCTGTCTTGCTTCTGGCGTGCGTGGCGGCGTCGACTGGATGAGGAAGTTAGCATTTCGTTATCGCAAGATCAAAGAGATCTATTGCAATTATCGCAACAATGTGGGCGGTTTGCTAGGCGCGAAGCGCGAGCAATGGATGCAACTGCGCACCGAACTCGAAGTGTTGACTGACAACTGGCTGACGTCGGCCGTAAAGTGTCTGAACATCATCAACAAGAGAAGCCACTGCATCAACATCTTGGTAACGACCACACAGTTGGTGCCCGCGCTCTCCAAGGTCCTGCTCTTTGGCATCGGCGGAACATTTCCTATAGAAAATATATATTCAGCCGCCAAAATCGGTAATTGAGAAGTTTTTTCGAGAAAAATCGAGTCTCCTAAGAGAACTTTCTGAATTACAATGATAATTACCCGTAACGTTTTGGTTTCAGGAAAAGAGAGCTGTTTCGGCAGGGTAGTCGCCCGATTCGGCCGTAGGTGTACGTACGTGGTGATAGGAGACGACTCGGACGAGGAGATGGCCGCGAAGGCGCATAACTTTCCTTTCTGGAGGATAAACAGCCACACGGACATTCAAGCCCTGTACAAAGCCTTAGACATGGGGTTCCTGTAAATCAAAACAAGTGTGGCATCAGTTTTTTTCTATAATTTTCAAATCGCACAGCGTCTGTGCAACTTATAGCAACGAGACTACATGCTTAACTATTCTTTTTCTTCCTTTTTGCCGAGAAAAAAAGCTCTTATCATTCCTTAATAACTTGTAGTGTGTAATATAAACAAAACAATTAGCACTCTCGTATAATGTTGTCATGGCTGTATTCGAAATAATTCCGTGAACTCGGTCGGGCGTCTCGTCTGCAAGTGATATAGTATGAAAGTAAGATTTTTAGTGATAACGCGAGCTATGAAAATTTGAAATGTATAAGAATTTATATGTATAATAAATTTTTTTGGGGGGGAGGGAGAGGAGAGAGAAAGACACGATTCTAGTGGCAACTCTTAGTCCGTGTATCATATATATAAAACCAAAAAAAAAAAAAAGAATCTTGTGAAAACTATAACGAAAAAATTAATATACCTTATATATGTGTATATATATATATATATAGGTATACGTATACGCGCGTTTCACATTTCGTTATTATTGTACTTAAAACGCACCAAGTTTGCATATTTTTTTCAACGACAGAATTATGAATGTTTTTTTTTATTGTTATGCAATAACAATTTAAATTATTGTGTTTGTGTTCGTCACACCACGTACCATACGTATGTTTTACATTCCTTGCAATTTTTATACTACGAGAGAGAGAGTAACATATAGCTAGTAAGCGATACACATATTGATTATGTATATTTTGAAGATATCCATATCAAATTCCATACATATATACACACACACTACCACGTCAACTCTTACCGGACACAAATGCACTACTAAGAAGTATTTATACATTTGTAAAAAAATATATATTATATAGTTATACAACTATATATATTTTGGAATTGTACAAGACTATATGACAAACAACAACAAAAAAAATGCATTAATATAATAAAAGAAGGGAACGAATTAGTATAGTTGCTAATTGCGGTTGGCATTGTTATGTGTAAAGACAGTTTATAGAAATTTTCTGAATATATCGTATTTGATTCGTTGAAGCTATATATTAATAAAAATATAATTGAAAGTAATAAAACACATATGCATCGATCGTCGTATGTCAAAAAAGATGCAAAAAAAAAATATCTTTTGATCCGTCTCTTTGTCTCTTATTTAAAATCAGCATGGGATAACTACAGTTTTGATATATCTCAACATACCATTCTTATAAAGTTACTTAAGTGTCATCGAAAATTCTCGTTTCACATTAAACATATGTATGTGTGTGTACGCCTGTTTCAATCGTGCGAGTAATTCAACTTCCGCTTCGCTTACTGTTAACACATCAAATTTAAATAATAGTTTTGTTCATGTCTCATAAAACTGTGACTTTATTTGCCGATCAAACCACCTTTCAATATTGATAAAAACATTTGTGTGTACACAGGCCTGTTTTCATTACAAAAATTCATTACAATTTATTTCATTTCATTATTACAGTATCTCCATATTTTTACATATATGCATTTTATCAACAAAATAATCACATTTTACAACGCTTATCGTGAAACACGTAAAAACTAAATAGCTATATTTTTATTTTAACTTCTCTCCTTATTTATCTCGGATATTAGAGAGCTCTAATAAAACAAAGTCTTGAAAAAAAAAAGAATCGAGTCACTGTTACATAGTAACATAAGTGGGAGCAAGAAGAACTCCACAATTGTCGTCTTTCTGGGCCATTAGTATGTACCCATCATTGCCCCAGTAATTAGACCAGGAGTTCTTGATCAGCCAATAACCCTTTCCGTCCATAGTGCCATATCCAACGGCTAAAACAGCGTGATCCAGTTTGTCCTCGGTGTTGCCTGTGCAAAAACATAACAATCACCGGCTGAACGACGAACTTACTTGCTCATAAATAGGAGCGTAAAAGCTTAAATCTTACCACAAGTTGGATCGTAATACACTCCGTTAGAATAGAAAGAGAATGTTTTGTGGGAGGCATCGATGGAAACAGAAACAGGACCGTGCTTGGCAATCGCGATCTTCAAAGCGTTTACATCGCCCGAAGGAACATTGACATAGCCCGTGATCTTGGCCGTTAACGTTACGTTATCGATGTGACAGTATCCATCCTAAAAGAGAGAAAACGTTCTTCACATTGTTCGGTTTATACGCGCTACAAATTACAAACGAAATCACATGACATTATCTATCTTTGATAAACATAACTGACTGACGCGCACCTGTCCCAAATAACCACCGTAATCTTCCTCGGTGGGTAAACCACCATGTTTCATAATAAACTGATACGAACGGAAATCCTCGCCACCGTCGCAACCGTTGTTGCCATATCCCCACGAACAATCGATGAGAGCCTGCAATCATAATTGCAGTGTTCAAACAAAGCAAAAGCAAGAAATTAATAAAACAATAAAATCGCAAATTCTGATTCTACAAGTCACTTACCTGTTGAGACAGACGTACTAATTTCTTGTTTTTCATGTAATACGCGCCTTCCACTGCTCCGGTGGTGCCGAAACTCCAACAGGAACCACAAACCGACTGATCTGTTCAAATAAAATAAGGGATTAAAAACGTAGAACATTTTTATATTGTATTATAATTCGTATTAAATTACCTTTGACTGGCGTCACAGCACCGTACAGCCTCCAATCTACAGTGTCGGGAATATCCGCGATTTCCTTTTCGACGTCATGCGGGAACGGTGCTCCGCCGTTGTAGCCAGGAGTGTATTGCTTACCTCGCAAAGCTCTCAATTCAAGATCGTTGCGATCTGCCAGATGATTCACGGCCAATTGATAGCCCAAATTAGCACGGTTCGTAGAATGGATTAATCTGAGAAGTGTTTAAGTTAATAAAGTTATTGGTATTTAATTTAGTTTTGCAGTATGTAAATATGCACAACATATCATTGTGGCATAAACACCTCATATTTTGCCGGAATATATCTTTACGATACGTATGATCCAAGTCGTTCAGATACTTTTTGTTGTGATACTTTTTGAACTTGTTGAATGCCTCGTGCAAATGGTTCTCGTAATTATGTACAAATTCGCGCATTGGATTAAAAGTGTAAATGTGATTTTCGCCCGGGCCTGGGAAACTGGTGCATGTAGTATCTAAAAACCGATAAATATTTTATTTTGTAAACGTCAAATTAAACGCCAAATAATATTTTCACACTCTCAAAAAGAAAATCTATATATATCAGAAAAGCGAGTATCAACTGCCACATACTTTCCGTAATTTTAAAGACATCATCGGAAGGTTCGTTAAAGGAATACCAATCGTAATCCAAGTAATAATGATCGTAATGAGAACCCAAAAGGGAATTGAAACCTCTCATTTCGTATCTTACGGGAATAGGCTCCTTGGCTTGCGGTAGAGATGGCGACTTCTTTAAAAATTACTTTCGTAAACAAACGCTACGAACATTTTACTTTACGCTGTGAATTCTTAAATTATTTTACCTTATAACGCATCCAAAGTGTATACTTGTTTGTTTTTCCTCCAACTTCTTGTACTAATCGCCATTTTTCACATAACAACCCATTGATCATCTCTTCTCCGATGCACTGCATATATAAATTATAATTTTACTTGTTGCTAGGTTCATATTGATTATCACAGAATTCATACAAGCGTTTCTTTTCACCTCCATGCCAGATGTATCCGGAACGATGGATTGGGGTTGTATTTTCATGTCGCTAGTGCCGTTTACTTCAAGACACGTATCAACATTGGTAATAGTATCTGTGGTAATAGGTGCTACTTTTATGCTGGATCCGTATTTCCCTCTGTTAGATAATTGAAAGGTTTTAACCATTCCTATTGGATACACAAAGAAACATTTACACATTAGTTGCACATATGACACACAAACTGTAGCCTATATATTTAAGTTATAAAAACAAAGAGAGTTAAAAATAGAAGTTTCTTATTGTCTTCAAAAATACCTCCGTAGTAATCAATCCGACTCAATCCACTCTTGCCGTTGAACCACGCGTAAAACGGCTCTCGAATTTCTGCGTAAGGTATATACAAAGTTCCCTTTGCCGTGTATGTTTTGCTAAATACTGGAGCCTTTAAGGTGGGACTCGCTTCCGCAGCACAACATATTCCTACACATTTAACACAATATTAGAAAGCAAACTCCATTCCTTTTTTCACTCTTAACATATTTTGAACTAATTTTATCTTTTTTGACTTAATTGTATTTCACAATATTTACACCCAACATTGTAATGTACATACAACAACTTGTTGTTTATTGAATCGGAAGATTTAAATATAAATACTGAACATATTTGTTTAACTGTTAAAGTTTGTTACAAAAAGAATACTTTTATAGTCAATCATTTACTATTTATAATATCTGCATTTATATGATTTCCCTCTTTTTTTGTATATTACATAGTATTGCATTAAACCAACTAAAAAAGACTCAAAAATAGAATTGAACAATATTTTGCATTTTCTAAATTACTTGTATATTTGTTGTATTACATGTTGCACTTTTGGTTTGCATTGTGATTACACTTGCATTTTAAGAAGTCAAAGGAAAATCAAATCAAAACAAAGAACTAGCAATTAGCATTTTGTAATGAATATCTGAATAGCACTTACCAATGAGCAACAGAAGCGTGCTCATCTTTAAGTTGAACATTTTCGTTGTGTGTCTCTCAACTGTAGTCGGATCTCTGAAATGTGCGCACTGCCAACAAATATATAAATGTACACAGTTATCTGAGTTTTGATAACACGTGACTCATGTGTGATCTTACAAAGGATTATCCATGACAAGTTGGATATAGTAGTCTTACGCACGATAGCACGGAGTTAATATTTAAAGCGCTTGTTTCGTTACAAAGAAAGAGAACAATGAAGAAACGATGTGGCAATAGAATATTGCATCGAAACAAATAATACTTATCGAGAAAGTGCAAACTGCGTAATCAGTCAGTCAGTCACTAATATAAAAAACGCATCACTTTGGTATTTATGGATTGTGAAATGGAAAAAGATATCGTTTTTAAATAATATTATCTATTTGGCAGGCGAATCAATGATTAAAAATATTACGTGCAACGCATATTTAAAATAACCTGATCGAATGCGCACTGGGCAAGAAGTTTTAAGCGGTATTAAACAATCAGCTGGTGTCAGCCAGTGTCAGCAGTAACGAGCGATTGTAGAATTCAAGGGTCATACGCGATTGTAACGCATGCGCACTAAAGACTATCCAGTTTTGGCTTTGAGCCACGCGTATAAACGCGTCAATATCTTTCTTCTACGTTTAATTTTATATGTAGTGCAATAAAAAAAAATATACAAAGTAAATAATCAAGTCTGCGCTTACAAATTTAAACATTTGTATTAATTCTCTAATAAAATTTTATCGTGAAAAGGATTCTTGGGGACAGAAATGTGGAAGTAAATTTCGAATAATGGGGGATATAACACAAGACTTCAATTTTATCTTGTTTATGTATTTATAAAAATTATATAAATATAATTCGGAATATAATTAATATAACTTAATATTTAATTTTTTCTATAAAATTTAGAGAGTAATAACAATAAACTTTATCTTATTTGAGAATTAAATACTATATGCTTTAAAAATAAGTTCTATGATTTAAGAAAATACGAGTATTGTATTACGTAAAGCTGTATTGTGTTTTTCGCAGCATTGCATATTTCAATTGCATTTTTCTTATTATTTAATACATCTATAAACTTTTCTCTGAAGTAATAGTACTTTCTCTTTCCGTTAACAAAACTTTTACGTACAACTTTGAATTCAGTTTAATATTTTTTGACAATTTGTTTGTTTTAATCGCGATAGGATATTGTCGATCGTAAAAGAGATAGATGCGTATATAAAAATATCCAAGACACTTTACTCTTTTACGAAAGAATATAACAGTTTTCTCTCCACTGGAGATATAACATGTTCTGCGTAAAATTAATATAATCGTTCTTATTCGATAAATTTATATGCGATCAATGCAACTGTTGATACAACGACTGCCCGTCAGATACACCCTGTGCTGCTAATTCCGCGAGTGTTCTTTCGAGGTAACTCTGATCGGGATAACCGTGACCAGATGTGGATGGACCAAGTTCGGTTTTGTGATGAATCTCGTTCCACGTGACGACATCTTCGCGGCCGGTGGTGATCGATCGACCGATCGTGAATATTAGTCTACGCTCGAACGCGATCTGCAACAGTCTCAGCACGCGACGGCCGAGATTGTTATCCGGCAGATAGCACACTCGAGGAAACCCGACGGCGTAGTATGCCTGGCCGGGATTCGGATGCTCATTACCCTGAATTCCGGACGGGATGCTGAAAAAATAAGAATCGTAATACAATCAACTTACTCAGATTAATGAAAATCGATTTTTTACATTAATATTTCAATGTTTAGTTGAATTTGTTGTTTTTTTCTAAAAGTTTAGATTTAATAAGACTGTTACTGTTTTATTTACTCACTCATAAGTGATTTGTATGGTGTTGGTATTCGGAAAGCCCGGCAGTGCGCGCGGTATTCGCGTCCAATTCATCGTCCCCGGTGGTTGATTGCCTCTCTTCTCGCCGTAAATCATACGGCAAACAGGACATTGTATGTACATGGGTGGTTGCTGGCAACTGAGCATTGCGTTCAGACACGCCAAGTGCAGTCTGTGCCTGCATCGCGTCAGCTCGACTGTCAGCGGTTCTGGAGCGCCAAGGCACACCGGACACGAGTCGGATCCGTCGCTTTCGACCACTTTCACATATTGCGATATCACGTCCGACGTGTTGTCCACTCCTATTACATATAATTACAATTTCGAAACAAATATTTTGTATTTTAATCATCATTTGTTAAATGAAAATTTGAAGATACTGAAAAAAAAAAAAGACCAAACCGAGAACGGAATCCTTGAACGCATCATCGCTTCCTACGCTGCTATCCAGCAGATCCACCGGGTTCTCGTGACTCAAATACGTGGACACGGTGTCCACGCTGGGCCTGCGACCGCTCTTTGTACTGCTGGAATCAACATCCAGCACGGTGTCCCAAGTCTTTCGCTTATGACAGGATTCTACATTTGTCGCCGACGAATTGTTCTCGATGCCGTGTTTGCTGCTAAATATGTTAAAGTTGCTGAGAATAACGCGCGCGATATTTGACGGACCGTTCGTGTCCCCGTTTTTACCCTGAAAAATTTTTCACAAAATTTTCGTTACAAAGCATTTATTTTCCAATATGAGATAATATTGTAAAATAAACAAAAAAAACTTACTTTCTTACTGTTTTTCTTTGTATTTCCGGTAGGCGATTTTTTGTGAGCTACTTTAACAGTGGAATTTTTGACTGTATATTGAATTGACGCGGATCTTCTTCCGGAAGAGATTTGCAATTCCTCCAACGCGACTTTGACCAGCGGATAAGGCGCCTGCTGTATGCGTCTTATAGGTCTCACATATCCTGTGCAGCATCTCACTTGTGTAAGATTGCAAAAGTTGATGATGTAAGGAAAGCCCAAGTACGTTTTAGAAATATCGATGGTCTTGTCCCCCTAAACAGGTTTGTCTCAAGTTAGAAAAGAGAGTTTTAAGTTCAGAATTTATTTTCTCTTAAAATATTCTTGATTCTACTTACTCTTGCCCATGCTTCTTCTATGAGACATTGAACTTCCATGTCATAAGTGTGCCAATCATCAGAGTCACCTGCCCATTCCCACTTGGCACCTTTGCCAGCCAATGAGCCCGGTAGATAAAATTTTCTTCTTACATTGTATGTCTCATCCACATCATCGCTGCATTGTGTCTTAGTCTTCAAATTTATGTAATACCTAATATTTTTACATAATAAATTAAATATTATCACTATTCTGAAGTTTAGAAATGATTTTTGCTATAAAAGTACAGTTTATACAAAATGATTTTTAAGTATTTAAACATTTCACAGGTGATGATTTGTAAAAGAATTTAATATTAATTAATATTAAAATTTAATGTTAATAATAATTAATAATTTCATAATAATATAATTAAAACATTAAAATTAATTTAATAAACAAAGTATATTTCATCATTAAATCTGTTCTATTTATTTCTTTCTGTCTGTCTCTTTCTCTCTCTTTTTTTCTTTCTCACTTTCTCTCCTTAAAACCCAACATACACCTGCCGCATTGTAAACACAACAAAAGGGGATGAACAAGTGTATTCGATACAGACACACAGGACTACACATGATGTTTTCGAACCTGTCGAGATTGGGATCCGCATCGTGGAGGAACACTCGCGTGAGCTTCTTGCAATGGGCCCTCTCGAGATGCTGTGACACGGCCGGACTGTAAGGCCTCCATCGGCCGTGACGATTCTCCCATTCCCACACAACCACCGCGTGTCCATGCTCCTGCCCCTGGGCGCTCATCTTCCCTCTCGCTCCCTCCCGCTACTCCACCGTTCTCTTTCTCACTCTCTCACTTTTTCGCTCTCTCTCTCTCTCTCTTTCTCTCTTTCGCTCGTTCCCTCTCTGAGGAATTTCACACACACACACTTGCAGCGCAGCGGCAGCGTGGGAACATCCTCGTGTTTTCCCACGGGGTCACTGAAACGACGGCATCGCGTCGTCGCCGCTCTTGGTGACCGCAGTGATCATAGATTCTTGCTTTTTTACTCGCGAGTTCAATTCTCGTCTCAAAAGTTTGTTGAGAAAATTCCGCGATTTCAAAAACAAAAATATGTTCGATGAGAACCGTGACCGCGAGAACCGCGAGAAAAACAGTACACACTCTCGCACACCAACGCACCCCAACTGTACTCCGATCAACACTGACGGTCACTGTTTTCAGATCACAGATATATAGATGTAGTATATCAAGCCAAAAAACAATTTACAGGTCCGTTCTTTTTCGTCTGCACTGAGGCTGCACTAAGGCTACGCTGCACCAAAGGAGGCTGCGATTGGTTCGGTGCAGTTGAGGTTCATTGGCCAATAGGCTTTGACCAAAGGGAAACCCGAAGAGCGGCCATACCATTTTTTTACAACGTTCTAAGCCATTAGCTTCAGCGCCATGTATCTACAAAAGTGAATGTAGGAACTATGAAGAGACATCCAAGCGTAGATAGATACAAATGTTACTCGGTTTGAGTCCGTGCTACCATAAACTATCAAGCGACATATTGAGTTTGAATTCGTGTTAGGCATAGTTTATGCAAGAAGTAATCGTTAACTCATGTGTGCCGGAATCAGTAAAATTCAACTATAAAGAAAAACAGATTTGTCTAAATATCCATTTAAATATAATACGATTGAAAATAATAGAAATATATGTGCAACTATTTCATGTACATCATTCAGAAATCGTCCGACTCAAGTTTACAATAGAATTTATAATTACGCAGCCTGTGTGTTTTGGGAGCGCGTGCGCTCTATACCGTCGAAATTTTCTGTTGTATAAAACAAAAGCGTTTATAAGAAAAAAAAAAAAAAAGAACTTTCTTCTCATTTCCAATTTATTGAGAAAAAAATACGCATTCAGTTCTTTCCCCGAAATATCCACCCTTTCCCGCGAGTGTACGCGAGTGTACGCAGTTTAATCTCTTGAGCACGTACACGTATAAAAATGTAAAAATTTGTACAATTTCACGTAGTTCTGGGATTAAAAAATTTCTTTTGTTCAATTTTTAAATTTCGCCAGTACACGCACGATAATGATAATGGCAGTACGCGAGTACCGTCACGTGCCGAAAGCTTCCGAAACCTCCAAAACCTCCAGGCTCGCTACCGACTGTGCGGTGTGCACTTCGACGTGAGAGAACTACTCGCGAGGAACTCGCGAGACTCGCGTCGAAAGTATCCGAGACGAAGATCGAAAGTTCGGATTATTAGGGTGCATTATCGGGTACGCAGAGTGCAGTTTAGAGGTTACATAAGGCGTTTTGATTAATTTTATTCATTAGAAACTGGCGTGTGGGAGACCGGATTGTTGGAGACCGACGGAGGTACCAAAAAAGTCAAGTCTATCAGTTTACTCGATAATTATAGACATATGTAACTGCAAAAAGTATCATACTCTCAAATATTTTTCAGTATATAGTATACGTGATATATGTGTACAAGTGTGAAGTTGCCTCTCTGTCCTTGTTCTATATGGCGGACTTCCTGTTGTGCCGCCATAAAGGGCCTGAGCGTACACACATATATTTACTACACCCCGTCTCTGATGTGATAAAATCCGTACATACGCTACTGGGACAACCTCAGTGAGGCTGCTTGCGCTATTGTGCATGCGTGCAAAACGCGCATGATCTGGGACCATCGCGTACGTGCCCACATACGTACCCGTAGCGATATCGTTACACACACACACACACACACACAAACGCGCGCGCATCACACATATTGTACGCGTTCGCGGAAGCACGCAAAGAGAAGCTAGGGGTACCTATTCATCCAGAGCGCGCAACCGTCCACGCGTTTGCTTCCTTGCTCGCGAAGAAGCTCTCGCGAAAGAGAGGCTCCGTCGTCTCCGGCCGACCCCTCGCGTCACGCACGAGCAGCGCGCGGCCCGATTACGCTTATCGACGTTCGTTGCCACCTCCGACTTGGAATATCGTTTCTCTCGGCGGTGTCTCAGCGCTGTTTTACCTCGCCTGCTGTACTGCGAATGTGGACATTTAACGGTGCGTCGTCGTGTTGCTGCCGTCGATACCGCCACTGTGCGTTTCATGTATACCTGTGAGAACCCCCCGTCATTGTTCACCATCGGATTCCGACGGCGAGCATTATTCACGCGCGTTTGTGAAACATTTCTCGGCTCTGTGAGGATCTGATTGTGTCAACCCGATTACGCGGGTGCAAGCCGAGAGAACAGAAGAGGGAGAGAAAAGGATAGTGCGAGAAGAAGAGCGATAGAGGGAGAGAAAACGAGTGGAAGAGAAAGAGAGAGAGAGAGAGAAAGAGAGATAGAGATAGAGATAGAGATAGAGTGGCACCCGTTGTCCCGTCGTCGCTCCGGTCGCTTTGCACTTTACTCCTACCTCTAAGTTGTATCAATGTTGTCTGGCAATGGTGTGTAAGGAGAACGTGGTATCATGGTTTGGGAATTTGTCCAGGTAATGTGGTAGCGTCACAGCGCAACGGCACGATTTCAACGCGCGCATCTTTCCCTTCGAGATATTTCAGGAGTAATTTTGCGTAACCGTTGTCGTCGCGTCGTCGCCGTCGTCATCCTCGTCGTCGTCGTCGTCGTCGTGCGATTCGCGAGTGTGCGTGGGACTGAAATCTCTCACGCCTCGCCGTGTACATCTTATTTACACTTTGTTTTAAGTGACTGCCGTGTCGTCTCGGTTCTTATTTCGGACAAAAATTATCACGCTTTCGTAATATTCTCATTTATATATATGTTATTTTATATTCTTTATATTCTCCTTTCTCTTCTCCTTCTCTTGTGATTTTTTTTTTTTTTTTATCAACGCGCATTTCGCATTATTTAAAATTTAAACACGTATTGTTATTTTATTACTTCGCGCTGTTATTTGTTATTCATGATTTGATATTGAATTCATTGGACGCTCATGTCCTTGTCTCGTCGTAATTCTTGTATTTTCCTGCACGAAGCGACGAAAAGCGACCGTCTCGGTTAGCAGAAATTACTTCTTTTTGATATTGATTTTATAAATGCTGCATAGATTTTTTTATAATTTTTACATTGCTCTTTTCAAATAATTTTTTTTAAATTCAAAATATGATCTCATCTGATACATAATTTTTAATATTATTGTGTGCATATGTGGATGATATTGAATAAGAAGAAAATAAAATTATATAAGTAAAATAATAAAATTGATCTATATTTACTTTTGTATTATTGTGACATTATTAATAATATTAGTGATAATATGGTATTTTACTTGTGACATTAAGATAATAATAATAAAAACAAAATAAATATTAAATGATAGAAATTAAAAAACAAATTAAGTAAAAGTTCGCTTTTTAAAACTTTATGGCATAATAATAATTGTTGATGTTTTGACATGAGATTGATTTATTGTTTTATTTGCATGACAAAGCAAACAGAAAAAAAAAGAGAATGAACACGAATGAAATAAGCTAGTTAGACAAGTTATTTATTAAGAGAAAGAAGTTATTTATATTATTAATCTCTTTTTTATTTGTTTAGTTACAAACGTATTGATGTAATGTGCACATTGCTCAATATGTGCTTACCGTTTGAAGTACGATACCTTGGCACTTGTGTCGAGGATATCGGTAAACGAGACTATAATGATCTTCGTGACACGGAGCACCATGCGAATAGCGTCTCTGAGGTAGCCGAACTGACAACTTCTAGTGTGACAGACAAACGCACGCGAAGAAAATTGGCCCTTTACATGGCATTGTTGCATTCGTGCAATTATGCATGTGCAGCGATCTTGCATAAAAATCTGTCAAACCTTGATCAGCAAGATATCACTAATTTAGTAAACGGGACCACCTTTAATGTGGACGATCAACCACTGGAAGAGTTGCTGCTGCTGTATACGATGGCACTGAATCACCCTGCCTTTACTTATGAACAGAAGAGTGTCTTTGGCAATATACTTATCAAGCTCCAGGAGGAAGAGGCTCGTCTGAATCTCTCAAAGATAAACTCTTCTTTTAAACCAACACAAGTAATGTCGATTTCATTATTTGTTCTGAAAGAGTAATTTTACTACTTATTATCTTGAATATTAGATAATAGTAGTGGAAGAAACATATAAGAGTATACAATTATAACAGTATATTATTTAAGAATCGTTTTATTAATCTCTAAGAAAGTTTTCTAGTCTAATATAAATGATAAATTTGTGTTAACATGTATAGAAGTTTAGTTAAAATATGTGTGTAATTTATACAGGGCTGCGCACCATGCATTAGCTCAAACGACAGGTTAGTAGAGCCTGAGATGTCTAGTGGTTGTGTAATGCCACCTCCAATGCAATATCATGGTAGGTTATCTCATGTTCTCTACATATTTGTTAATATTTACATATAAAGAAAACAAAAGTTCCAGACAGATCACGTGTTTTCATTGTTTTTTGTATATTTTTGTTCTACATTTTTTAAATTATTTTAGTCTACTGACGAAGTGTATTCATATTGAATGTGTTTAGGAGAAATGGCGATGAGAAATAACACTATGGTCACAGGAATACCACCTGGTATGACGATACCTCCAGGTCTGTGCTTACCTGGCCCAGAACAGATACCTATGGGATCTGGCGGTACGCAATATGTTCTTGGTCCCTTCCCATCTATGCCTCAATGGACAAGTCAGGTTATGCTGGGAAACCAGCTGATGTACCCTGGCGACATGTTGCCTTATCCACCTTCTCCTTTAGTCAGCCGCCAGTCTTCACCGTCACAATCTCGATCTCCTAGTCGCAGTAATTCCCCAATGGGCCGTGGCAGGTCTAACGTTAATCCGCGCACCTCGTCCTCTCAAGTCACTCAATCCAGTTCGAATACTCTCACAACATCTGCAAGCGGCTCGAACAGTCAACCGAGCATTTCTAGCTCAAACGTCACCAACAGCAGCAATAACGGAAATAATAATAATTCTTTACCGCCTCTGCCAGCGCTTGGCACAAACAGAAGTCTTCCTAGTCAACAACCATTGCTCCCATCGCGATCCATTCCTCTACCCATCACAAGTTCCTCAACTTTTTCTCGACACAATGTCGACAACACTTCGTCGTCTACTCTACTTCCCGCAGCCCAATCAAAACAACTCCCGCCACCACCACGACTTAGGTCATCCGTGTCCGGCGATTCTCTTCGAGAAACTCTGGGCAAGGAGATGCCAAATTTTAAGAGCAATTTGCAAAATTTTTCCCTCGATGAGGTAAACAAAAGTTTTTTTAATATAAACAAAATGGCTTCTGCCGCATTTACGCTCTGTATGTGTATAAATAATTAATTGTTCATTAAATTACTCATGTTTGCGGATTCCAGATCAGAAGAATGAGCGATGAGGACTTAAGGGACATTGGCTTAACGCAAAATGCAGTGGGACAATTGAGAAGTATAGTCAAAAGCCAAACTACTAACGGCTTGAATCAGGTTTCGGCTGATAAGAAGCTGGATAGTGCGAGTAATACTGCGCATTCAGGTGCCGAACCGATCGAAAACGAGGTGAGTTAGACAGAGTGCAACTTAAAGAAATCTTAGGCATAATTTTTTGTTCTTTATCTAATCACTTCTTGTAAGTTTTTGATAATTTTGTTTTTTTTGTTTTTTTGTAACGTAATATTTTTCAATATTTAATAAATGCTTTTATCGTCTATTGTACAGGGCGTGCCAGGTATGGAGAGTTTGAATGAAAGCAGTAATAATTCAAGCGGGAAACCGTTACAGGAACAGCAGCATGTGACGATGCATCATTATCACAATCATATGACTCCCAATGTACGGCGTTATCCCACCATGCCGTCGATAGAGCCCGCGCAAATATCAATGTATCCTACACCACCACCGATGTATACAACTCAGAACTCACCTTGTTACGCTTGTCTCACAGTACCCGTAGGGATACAAAATCGATACTCAAGGTATATACATACAAATCAGTTTTTTCCTAAATATTTTTGAGATATATTCTTGACTAATTATACTACCAAACCTTAGAAATATTGAAAGTTAAAATAAGCTGCCAATATCTCATACAAAAAATTGTGTGTTTTCAGATGTAACGCTCAGCAGCATGTGTACTGCATTGCACAGTTGCAAGCGTTGCGGCTTGACTCCGAGAACAATCGTCACTGTTCTCAGAGTAGTAGTTCTGACAGCACAGGCAGTAGATCACCTCCCGAAACACCACCGGCCGCACCATGGGTCAGTGGCGGCGGCGGGGACAATAACAACGTCGCGCCGCCCGTTACCGATCACATGACGTCCGCGCCGGTGCATTCAACAACATCGGCACCTCCGCATGTTGTGTCAGCACCTCAACAGTCAATGCAGTCTTCAGTGCCACCGGAGAGCAGGCAGCTCACTAGAAAAAATCCGCAAACGCGTGCGATAAGACAGAAGAATCAGGGAATATTGAATGGAGCAGGAGGTAACGGAAACAACGGACCGCCGAGTTTATCGCATTGTGTCTCCTTCCCGGCGCCACCGTCACAACTCACGTATCTACCACAAGGCCACTTCCCGGCAGCGCTACGGCCTAGCAGTGGAATCTACTCTAACTTCCTACACGGACCGTCGACGCGACCAGCCTATCCGGCGCCGTACCAGCCGAACGGCGAAATTATGTATCCGTATACGGGGCATCCTGCGTCTGGAAGCACCCCGCCTCCACCGCCGCCGAACGCGGCCGCTGCGACGCCGGTACAAGCGTCATACATGCCGCCCACGCCTGTAGTCACGTACGCGGCAGCTGTAATTCCGTCGACTAAAATCTCTTGCTACAATTGCGGCAGTAGTAGTCATCTTGCAATAGACTGCAAGGATCAAACCATGGAAGATCTCACGAAGAAAGGTACGCCATCTTAATGTAATTGAGCATTATCGCGTTATCAAGTATCTTTATGAATCCGAGTAAAACTTATAGATTAAAAACAAAAATGAAATAGGAAGAAGTTCAAAAGTAAAAAGCTAACATACACTTTAATGAGAAAATGTGTTTTGCATACGAGATATTCTGTAACAGAACAAGTTTATAACGTTTCTGAAGATGGTTTTCGAATTTGAACGCGTTAGTGTAATTTTTATAACGTTTCGTAAACATTTCAATTTATTTTATCAAAATTCAAGAGCTTGACACCAGTATCCATCTTCAGAAATTCTTATAACGAACCGCGAAAGCTTTAAATATCAAGTTCATCAGTATTTTTGGGATAATTTAAAATCATTGAAAATGATGTAATAAGAAGTTTAATTGCTTTTGTTTAAAAAAAAGTACTTATATTGTCGTAAAGAATATTGATCTTAAAATGGTTTAAGAAATTTGTCGTTAAGATATCATCTTATGGTTTTAGAAAGTATGCTGTAAATGTTTGTATCTTTTTTTTTTATATTTATGGCTATGTGTGCGTAAAAGAGAGTGAGAGAGCGAGTGAGAACATGAAAGCTTTATGTGACTAGATATAAATGTTAAATAGTTTCACTTTTGAATCTTACACGTTTTGTTCACTATGTGTCATCACAACGAACACGAAATCCTTTCAATTTCAGCCCAGTACCGACTGGATTATACGATAATGAAGCAGCCTGGGGAGTGTCCGAGTTCCGACAAGTGATCCCCTGCCATGGACCACTGTGCTACTACTCGTCACAATTTTCACCGTCACTATAGCCGCAATTATTGCCATTATTGTCATCACCATCACCTTCACTATCACTACCATTATCACCATCTCATCACCAATTTCACCAGCATTTCCACTGGTACTGTAATCACCAATATGTTCGTACGAACCGATCTAAAGATAAGACGTCGCAAGATGACAATTGCTGCCGTTTCTCTCCTCTATTGCAGTTTTCAATTTGGTTTCTCAATTTTCTATCCTGCAGTCGACACAATGACAACGACAATGACGATAACGATGACGATGGCAACTATTCTGACGCTGACGAAAATAATGATGATTAAGACAATGACGACGATGACAATGACTACAATAACGATAATTATGGTGATGATGATGATGATAATGGTGTTGATGATAATGAAGATGACTATGACGCCGATGCCAAGCACGACAACGACAGCGACAAAGTTTTTCTAATCGAGGACATTTTGCGGTTTATAATACCGGTCTTTTGCAGATTCTCTTATGTATAATGTATAGCGACCGTATAGTGATTTTATCACAAACCTATGTAAAAAAAAAAAAAAAAAATATGGTGTAGTGGTACTGTACAAAAGAAAGAGTAGAGGCGAACTGAGAGATAATTGAGAAAAGAACGAAAAGCCGCGCCATATATGGAACATAACTTGTCTGTATTTCTTTTACCGTAGGACACATTTTCGAGAGATTTTAAGTTTAAAATAGTGACTCGCGTTTTTCTCAGTGATATCTGTCGGTCGTTCATCGTCCGTGACGCGACCGGCGCCTCCTCATGTCTGTGAAGAGCTCTTATTTTTTTCCCCGGTGTCCTAAATTCTTCTCTAAAAAAAAAAAAAAAAAAAAAAAAAAAAAACAAAAAAAAGATAAAGATTATATCATTGCTCCGAAATAGAAAAGGAAAGTCAAAGCGAAAATCACACATACACAAAAAAAAAAAAAAAGGTTCGACTATATTGAGCAAATCGATAGTTTTACTTATAATCTACTGTGTCTACACTATTATTGCTATTACTACTTCTACTATTACTATTAAACTAGTACTGTTACTTCTACTATATCGCCGCTATGCCACGATGTTTTTATGTACATATATTTTTTCTCAATTCTTACGTGCGCGATGGAACACGTTAAAGAAACATGTTAAAAGAATTAACAGTGTGTAATATACATGTGAGATAGAGATGTGTGTGTGTGTATATGTATGTGTGCGACCGTACGTGTGTATGTATTTTATGTATACGTGAGAATAGCATGCAAGTGGTGGAAAGAGAGACAGTGAAAAAAAAAACAACAACAGAGATATTAGAGAGGAGAAAGGAAAGAAATTAGAAAGAAGAGTAAGAGGACAAACCAAAAGTGTTCGATCATCTGCCTGCCGTTGCACTCCTATGTGTGTTTGTCCGCGCGTGTATGTAATTACGATACATATATGTATATGTATATAAGTAAATATATATGTATATATATGTGTATATGTATGTATGTATGTTATGTATTTCGTTTATATATGTGTATAGTATATACATATGTCTGCTGCTCACAACTCGTTTCTTATCTTGTAGTTAGTGTAGTAGAGATGGCGATTCTCTCATATTGTTTATACACGAGTAGCCAAGCGATTGCACGTGCATTTGAAAAACGGATTTTATACGACTTTTATCGATTGCCCATGTCTTTGAGCGTGATCAATTGAGCTTTTTTTACGCGTTCAATTGCAGCAACGTTGGTGTTAGGCGTGGTTAACTAAGTCTTTCTTTTCTCTGTATACATCCGTCTAGATTGTAGAGTAACTAAAATTATTAATATATTATTTTATTATTAATATATTATTATTATTATTACTATTATTTAAAACATAGAATCAAGCAAACTTATTGCATTGTTTAACATCTAAAAAATTGCAATTCTTCAGAAACTTATTTATAAAGTACAAGATATTTTTGATCTATAAGATATACAGTGTGCGAGTGTGTTTTCTATATTTAAAAATTAAACAATTTTTTATGTATTTTTCTCCACCATTTTTATTGGGACACTAACATATGTACATATAAACAGGATGTCTTAAAAATTACTGGGAAATGCTTTCCCATTTAAAAACTATAAGTTTTTTACTATAAATTAACTGTATCTGTACAGGAGATAATTCTGTAGTTAGATCTTTACAACTTATATCTGAGAGCGCAAAATGTATTAAGTTCTGTGAAGAGAATTTTCATTCTTCAAGAATATTCTATACAATTATAAAAATATTCTTCCAGTAGTTTTGAGACACCCTGATACACATAGTATTACGATAGATATCTATATTGTTGAATTTTAAACTACATAGAAGTGTCTCTCTTTATATGATACGTTTGCACATATTTTGTGTAATATGTAAGAATTTGGGAACGTATTTTTTGATTTGTGTGCTCTCGTTATGTGCAGAAAAAACATTTATACATTTTCCTCTAGTATGTACCGAAACTTAAATTGAATTAGTTAACCAAAGCTGAGACACTGTTGATGCAATAGATTCTTAGGGAGCATTCAACAGCGCAAGGTAAAAACTGGATATTAAAGAAGGCACTTTGCTGGCATAAACCGTTGGTGCATTTAAAAGTGTTTCATTTTGGACTTTTATCTCGGCAAATGTGCCGCAGCTCGAATGAATTTATATGTGGACAAACTTTTGCAATTGGGTTTTACGAACAAAAACCCATTCCCATAAATAGAAAATTACATACGCAAACACACACAAATACACGTACATATTTTCTTGTATAAACAATGATATTATACAAAAATTTTTCTCGGTCAAAAAGTAAAGAGAAGAAAGATATTGTGTGATAAAAAAAAATCTACAAGATAGTTGGAAAATTAAAAAAACAATACATTAATAAGCTAGAAGGGAAGTTATGTTGCTAAAACAGAAGTGACAGAATTAACTGAAGTGCTATAGCGTTAATAAGCCAAATCGGACAATTTCCGAAAGATGTACGTAAAATTCATCGAATATTGTTTAAGTTGTTCAAAATATCAGTTGAGTTTGTTTTTACAAACACAAATTATTATACTCAGAATGAAATTGAGCTACAATATACATATTAACTAAAATAATAGAAGAGATTGCGCTCTTAAGTAATATTGCATACGACGAAGTAATGCATTTGTTTAAACGTCAGAAAAATTGCCATCAGAGTATTTGTTTTCTAGTTGTACAAATAAATATATATATATATACATATATATACATAAATATATATATATATATATGTATATATATATATTATTTGCACCAATAAAATGCATAAGAAGAATTGCCGTCGTCAAAGTAATACTTGTACTAATCATTTCATACTGTGATCTTAAATGTAACAGACAAATCGAAAAATAGAATTCACAAAAACAGGTTTATTTAATATTGAATGTCCGGTGGAAGATTTTACCTTAAAAAACTAAGATGCACGATTGTTCAGTTGGTGTGAAGACGCACTTTTCCTTCACTAATTATCGCAGTTTTCATTCAATCTTTTATGCGACAACGAAATTGTTTATAAAACAAATACATGGTATAAAATATAGAGACGCTTGGCACTAATTAAAGATTCAATGTTTTTAATGAAAGATCAAGCTAGAATTTAAAATGATAAATATTACGTATTAGAAAAAAACAAACATTTATTATATTTACATTTCTAGCTTAAATTTCAATGATAAATTTTCTGACAAATTTGAAACCGCAATTTTCGGTGAAAATTATTATATGCTCGCGTGCGTGCGTGTGTGTGTGTGTGCTTGTGTGAGAAGAGATAATAGCAATAATTTTCAAACTTATGAGCAATTGAAGAAGAAATGCTTTACTAAAAATTTCAAGGAGAATAGAATGTAAAACAAAGTCTTCTTTGTTTATTCTCAATTTTTACAGCTTTATTTAAATAAAGTATTTGTTACACAATTGCAAGAATAATGTTAACGAGCGATTTGCAACAAAATAATTTCTAATTGCTTTTATTTATACGCAAAAACATAACATTATGTAACTCTTTTGATGTCAGAAAATTTGTCTCATTGAGATTAAGTTGTGAAATATATCTGTCGTATTTAATTATATCATAATGAACTCTATACAGGACATGACATTTATTGTTATTTTCTGTTTGCTCATTACTTCTAATATCTAAATAGTATATACTACATCCTCTCTAGATTTTTTTTATTGCTCTATACAGCGATGAACAATGTACTAAACGGTGTTGCAATTTCATTTCTCATAGAAAGATCATCTTTGAAACATTTCTTACCGTCATGTTCTACGATTTTTTACCAGACACAAAAAAAAAGACTTAGAAACAACGGATGTCCTTTGAACTACGGATACTGGACAAACCATCGTAAGAGAACAATTCTGAACAGTGAGTGTATTGTATAAAGAAATAATTTGACATGAAACGTCACGATGTTTTGAAAAATTCGATTCAAAGCTTCTCACAACTCGCTGCAGCCGTTATTTTGAATGACGACATCAAAACACTCACTTCTGATCAATAGAACACATTCATATAAAACATGCTGGACACAGTTTTTCTTGGTTTAACAAAGAAGAAATCAAAATGCGACAACAGCGAGTCGTGGAAGAGTTTTAAAGAATAATATGCAAACCGAATCGAAGTTCTTAAAATAACACACCAGAGAACAATATGCCAGAAAAACATGTGTACATCACAGCGTTTAACGTTTGTAAAAAAATAAAAAGAGCACATAATATCAGTCAAATACTTGTGAATATGATTCTTCGGGCACACTCTTCTTCGTTTATTAAAAATCTGCGGTGCTAGAAGAGATTATCGAACAGTTCTCGGACATCCGTTAAGCATATCGGCATTAATTCCGTTTTTATTTCTGTAGTTCTTGTATGCAGCCTTTTTTTCTCGCATTGAGAAAATATCTGAATGAAAGAAAATCGAATGGTCGAAAATGCCATTCGCGGAAGAACGTTGAGAGCACGCTCTGGCACGCGTGTTTGTTGCTAAAAAGAAAAAAACTGATTCCAAATATTGAAAGGGGTTGACTATATTGGGCATTAGATATTGCAGTTCCTGTTACTGTTAAAAAATTACAAGAATGTTAAAATAACGGCTGTCGTGTATGTATATACAAGTACTATAGAAAAACACCGAAAGGCTTGATGTTCGTTGACTTCATCTTTTCGCACGATTAATGACAAATTTTCGACGCAAAATCAAATATTTCGATACTGAATTAGATAATTTCTATCATACTGAGAAAATGCGTTTTTGATAATGTCATTGTAAGATTGTATTCTTTTGATTAATTCGTATTTGTTTCTCTCTCTCACAATATTAAACTTTTTTTTAGAATTAAGAATTTCCTCTCCGCCCTCACCTCCCAATCCGGCGCGTAAAAGCACAATGGCTGGAAAACTAAAAAATAAAAGTACAAGACTCTTCTCAAATCGAGTAATATCAAGGTGTTATTATATAATTAAAAATTTGATAGAGAGAAAGAGAGAGGTTGAAATAATCGTTTGACTTTCGAGTGTTGAGACAAGTTGATTACGTCCGTTGTTGAATATGTATCAACAAAATGTGTCGAACAAAATTTGTATAGTGACTGTGAATAATACATATTACTCTGTTCATAAGTTGTGAATACGGATAAATTAAAAAAAAAAA